>PVJO010004497.1:13710-109122 GCA_004026905.1 Hystrix cristata | reverse complement strand
GAAGGGGGGGGGGGGAGGAGGAGGGTGTCGGTGTCTGAGGGAGAGAAAGAATTAGGAAAATGCTCATGAAGCTGAGGGGGCAAGCAATGGGGCTGAAGGTTGAGAGGTGAGGGAGGCATCCAAGATAAGGTCCAGGACTGTGGCCTAGGGGATGATCAAATCATTTCTGAGACAGGGACATGGACAAGGAGACGGTCTGGGAAAAATGCAAAGGCTGGTTTCAAGACATGGAAGGTATGAGGGAGCCAAGGGACACAGGAGGGGAGGCATCTAAGACACTGTTGGGACACAGGCCTTCAGACTGCTCAGGAGAGAAGTGCTGGGCTCTAGACAGAGTTGTGAATGTTATCAGAGCCAACAGACGAAGTAAAACACAGGGAAATGAGAAGTGGGTTGTAGGGAAGGGTAGGGAGGAGTGTGCAAGGGACGAGAGACGAGGACATGCCTGTGAAGGCCACATCTCAATCCCTGGAACCTGTGACAGTTACTGTAAATGGGGTAAGGGGAAGAGACTCCACAGATGTAATTAAGGCTGTTAAAATGGAGAGACTGGGGCCGGGAATTTAGCTCAGTGGTTAGAGTGCTTGCCTAGCAAGCACATGGCCCTGAGTTCAATTCCTGGCGCACAAAAAAAAAAAAAAAAAAAAAGATTATCCTGAATTATGTAGGTGTGTCCTAAATGCAGCAAGAGTGTTCTATGAGAGAGGTTGAGAAGTTGGGCATGGTGGCCTATGCCTGTAATCCCAGCTACTTTGGAGGCTGAAGCAGGAGGAATGCAAGTTTCTTGTCTGTTTTTCTGGTGGTACTGGGAACTGAACCCAGGGCCTTCATCTGAGCTACATCCTCAGTTCTTTTTATTTATTTAGTTTTAATTTTGAGACATGGTCTTGTGAAGTTATCTAGCCTGGCCTCAAATGATCCTAAGGAGGACTCCAAGTTTGAACCCAGCCTGGGTAACACAGCAAGACCTTGACTAAAACAAAACAAAACAAAAAGACCGAGGAATTGCTGAAACACAGAGAACAAAAAGCAGTATGAAGGTAGAAGTAGAAATAGGCATGATGAGGCCATGAGCCAGGAATTCCAGAAGCCATCACTGGCTGGGAGGGACGAGGAACAGTGGAGAGCTTGTTATGGGGGGAGGGCTGGGGATACACTGGTTATCAGTCCAGTGATGCCACCCAGTTTTATGGAATTGGTTATAGCAGCCCCAAGAAACAAATGCAAAGGCTGAGAAGGAGATACCTGAAAGGAGGGAAGTCAAAGAAAGGTGCCACAAAACCAAGGGAAGATTTACAAGAATGGAGGGGTCAAGGACATTGAATCTTCCAAGTAATCTAGAAAGAAGAAAACTGGACCGAGTGACTGTGTTTGACTGCAAATAGGGCTAAGTCACTGGGGACCCTACCCACTGCAGTTCTGAAGGAAAAAACCCAGACTGCAGCGGGTGGGAGGTAAGCAAATAGAGACAAATGTACAGGACTCTTTGGAGAAGATAAATGGGTTCTCGAAGTCAGCATAGGCCATGGGACAGATTTTCCCTTGTTCAGAAAACAAAAAAATTTAGGTTGGGAGTGCAGCTCAGTGGTCAAGCACGTGCTTAGCATGTGTGGGGCCGTGGGTTCCATTCCCAGCACTGAGAAGTAAAAAATAAAACAAATAAAACTTTATTATGGAAATTTTTAGACATACAAAAGTAGGTGAAACTGACACCCCTACCCCCACATTCACATACCCAGCATCCTGTTTCAACAATTACCAATTCTTAGCTAGTGGTGTTTGTTTTTATGGTATTGGGGACTGAACCCAAGGCCTCTGCACTTGAGCAACACACCCAGCTCTTTTTCATTTTTTATTTTGACACCGTCTTGCTAGGTTCCTAAGTTGCTCAGGCTAAGCTCAAACTTGTGATCCTTCTGCCTCGACCTCCCAAAGAATGATGAGTCCTGGCATGAGCCCAGCCCCAGTGGTGTTTCAAACAACTTCCCAACCACATCTCATCCCACATAAGATTACTCTGAAGCAATGGGACGAACTGTAAAATTACAGAAAATAAAAGATATTAATGAGAAGACTTCAGAATAAATGAAAAACATCTAAGATGCAAGGGAAAGAAAAAGGCGATCACAGAAATGGAATACGGACTTCAGGAGGCAGATTGGATTGCGGATTTTGGGGTCAAAGGAGTTAGAATGAAATGAGAAGCCGCCTCTTAGGGATAAAGTGGGTTTGCAGTCTGGGACAGGAGGAGGGTTCGCCTGGAACAATAGGAGGGCTAGCCTGGAGAGTCGGCCTACTAAGGAAAAGGGTTAGCCTACGACATGGAAAGGGTTGACGTGGGAAAAGGTTAATTTTAGGGAGGAAAAAGGAGGGAAGGGAGGTCAGGCCGCGATAAAACAGGGGACAACATGGACAAGTGGTGAGGCTGAGAGCAGGGGTCTTCCGCGAGAGTCCCCTTTCACGGCGCCGCGGAACCATTTCTCGGTGACACCGCAACTGTATCCTCTCGCTACGTCCGCGTGGTCAACATCTCACCCTCATCGAGTTCCTTCGCCGCCGCCACCGCCTCCATCCCGAATCTCTCGAACTTGTCAGCCGCCGCAGCAAGCCCCGCACACCAACCTCGACCCCACGCACTCAATAGTTACTTCCGTCTGTGTACGCTCTAAGGAGCTATATGCCCGCCGGCGCCCGGAAACCAAAGTTCCGGCTCCAAGCGTACCTACCTATGCGCATGCGTGTCTCTCGGGTCCCGCCCTCCACAGCCCGGAAGGGAAGGACTCCGGGACAAGAGGATCTTCACCTCTCCTATCTGAAGGTGGCGAGGTTGAAGCCTTAGCTCAAGTGATAGAGCGCAAGAGCAACGCCCGAAGTTCAAGTCCCAGCACTCTCCCCGACCCGTCCATGCTTCGTTTGTTCGCTGTGCTCTTGACGTGCTTAATATCTGGGGTGGTCGTGCGACCACCGTCCAGGACATGGAGCTATCAGATTCTTGAGGCTTTGCTCATTTTTAGAATCCTATCACCTTAATTTCTTTACCATAAGGAGTATTTAGTAAGCCTTGATTGTTACTTCTGCCATTTGGAGGAAGAACCAGTGACCACTGTGAGTGGTCAGATCTCTGGCGGACCTGGGGTCTGAGGGATCTGCCCACTCGATTCTGGGTCAGAGAAGGGTTCTTTCTGGAAGGGAAGCTATGCTGAGACCTGAGGATGAGCAGAGCTCCTCAGGGGTCTCAGGGAGGATGGCTGGCACGGGTAATTCTGGTTGCGGCAAGCAATTCATTGTGGTCAGGGAGTAGGAAAGGGATTCAAATTTGAAGGCCATGATTGGGCTGGGAAGGATTTGGGAGCCTCATTCATCTTAGGTAAAATCCTAAATAGATGTACAAAGCAGACATTCACTGCATTTACAAGTTCCAAAAGCGATTTATGATCCTCAAATGGAAGAACCACTGGTCTGAATCTGAAATAGGGAGCAGAAAGAGGTGAAGCCTTCGAAGTCACCAGGTACCAGGTTATGCAAGGCCTCATAAGCCTTATTAAATGGCTTGAACTCCTTTGTCCTACAGGGATCGGGACAGGGGATCAAGGTAAGGGACTGGAGAGATGTGTAAGAAAACTGGTGCAGTAATCCAGTCACTGGCTGAGAAGAGAGCAAGAACTTCCTTATTTACAGTGTCCCGAGATCTACACTAGGCGATCACCAGAAGGCCAGCAGAGGGCGCTAGAGCCCAACACATGCACCTGCCGCGAAGGGCTCTTCCCAGACTAGTGGACCTGAGGCCTCTCCGCTCTCTTCTGTAGCGGGGTCCTTTTTAGTTCTAACTCCGGCCCCATCTCATGTTCAGATGCTCCACACCAGAGATCAAGACGAGTCAGCATCCCCACCCTTTGAGACAGCGTCTTGCTATGTAGTTCAGGCTGGCTTTGTACACAGTTATCCACGCTGGCTTCGAACTCATGGTGATCTTCCTGCCTTGGCCTCCCGAGTGTTGGGATTACAGGCGTGTACCACCACACCTGGCTCCTCCCGTGTTTCTTTTTTCTTTTGGTGCTGGGGATCTAACTTCGGCCCTTGTGCTTACAAGGCAAGCACTTTAACCACAGAGCTAAATCCCCAGCCCTCCTCCCTTGTTTTTGTAGGATGTGTCCCTTCATAAGGCTTAGAGGTCCTGTGAGGGAAAAGCGGGGGCCGAGTTGGCCACCCATGCCCTGGCACTGTTTCTCCGGGACCACAACACAGCACCTGCTGTGCTGAGAATGGAGAACCGAAGCTGCAGGACACTGGGCCACGGAGATGCAATCCCAAAGCCCACTCCTGTTACTTACCCTTCCAGGAAGCACCATCCTATGCCGTCGTGTTCTGACCACAGGCCCGTGGTTCCCTACGGAGCTTGAGCTTTGTGAAAAGGGGGCAGGGTTACCTCGGTCATGTTGTATCCCAGCACCATCTAGGGCAGTTGAGAAGGGCAAGCACCCAACGCATACTCACTGAGAAATGAAATTTCTCCAACTGCAACTAATCTGGCCCACAGGACAGGCCTGAGGTGCGGAGCAGTGATGGCTCTGAATAAAGCAGCCCTGGTCTCCACTGCATTGGTCCCACCTGCCCCTTTGCCTATGGACCTGTTCTATGCTGCCTAATATATTCCTGAAGGGATTTAGGACTGAGAGGGAGACACGACCACTTTAAAAACACTAGTGTAGCTGGGCATGGTGGTGCATACCTGCAGTCCTAGCACTTTGGAGGCTGAAGCAGGAGGATCAAGCCAAGTCTGAGGGTAGCCTGGGCTACACAGTGTGTTCAAGGCCAGCCTGCATTACAAAGCAGGACCCTGTCTCAAAACATCAAAAAACAAACACCCCAAATACTAGTGTAACCCAGGCACAGTGGCATACACCTGCAATGCCAGTACTAGGGAGGCTGAGGCAGGAGGATCACTGTGAGTTTGAGACCAGCATGAGCTACAGAGTTCCAGGGCAGCTTGGAATACACAGTGAGACCTTGTCTCAAAAAAACCAAACCAAAACAAAAAAACCCATTAGTGTATTTTAAACTGGGGCCTTAGATTCAAGGGATGCCCTTAGCACTAAAATTGGGGCCAGGCACACAGCTCCCTCAGTAAGCGTTTGTTTAACAAATGAGTAAATCATTTCCCCTTGCAAAGGCTCCCACCCCAATTAAAGGCCAATTGCAGTAACACTTCAGAGTTTCAACCCTGCTTCCTTCCTGCAAGGAGGTGCCATGTCATTTATTGAAAGAAAACAAAACAGGGCAAACACATTTCTTAATAAGTGCAGTTTGTTAAAATCCTGTTAAAACATTCGGGTCAAGGGGAAGTAATAGAGGATCACGGTAGGAAAAACTGAGATCTGGCCCCTGGGAGAGCCCTGGAGAGGATTCACTGGGGGAAACTCCATATTCTGAAGAGGAGCCCCAACCTTTCCTTCACCCTCTCACCCGCTTAATCCCACCAGAAACTACCAAGACGCCTGGAATAAAAGGTTTCAAGTTCAATAGTCACACTCTCTCCAAATACAAAAAGCAGTTACAATTCAACTGAACACAGAAGCTTGTGTGCAAAGTTACGGGGAACTGAGACATCATATAAAAAGTTAGATTAAAGATGATTCTGTGGTTTTGTGTGTTTTGTTTTGAGGGTGTGGCTCTTCCTCGGTCACCTGAACTCAGTGAAGAGATGGTTATTCCGACAAGGTATCAATGGTTGACCGACAGTAAAAACAGACAAATTTTAAAAATTAAAAAAAAAGCATAATTACCAAAAAAATATGTCACTGCTTCCACCCTCTGCATTTTGCCTTTTAAACTTTTTTTTTTTTAAATTTTTCATTTTTTTTAATCCTGAAAAGTAGACAGTAAAACAGCTCCTGGAAGAATGTACAACCAACTGCAGGAGGGTCTGGGAAGCTGAGGACTGGAACAGGGTCTTGAGGAGTGAGAGGAAAAGGCTTCCCTCAGTCACTGTGGCCTTACTGTGTGACCAAGGACAGGGAGATTCTTTAGTCAAAATAGAGATGAGGAAGAGGAAGAGGAGGAGGTGGGAGGTGAAAGAGACAAACAGAAAATAAAAGGTCATTGTGGCCTGCTGAAATCCAGAGAAAAATGCCTGGCCTGTGTGTTGGAAGAAGCCCCTCAGAGGGGAGGCAGTGGGCCAAAGGGAAGTGGCCCCGGGATGACCCCATCCCCAGCACCACAGGGCCCGGCAGGGGGAGAGGAGGGGCCAAGGTAGGCGCTGGTGGAGGAAGCCGGCAGGGGCCTGCAGGAGCCTCTGGACACACTGGCTACTGTGTGCTTGTGCCACCCTGTGTGCTGCCGGAGTAGCTCCCATAGTCGTAGTTCCCGTAGTACGGTGGCCACTGGCTCTGGTTCTGATAGTACTGGTTCCACTGCTGAGCATACTGTGGAGAGAGACCAAAAGCACCAAGTTGTCCTCTGCCCAGTCCACATTTAATTCCTCCCCTGGCCCACTCTTGCCTAGGGCGGAGACGGGTGACAATCATAGATGCCTGGGTCCAATGAGAAATTAAAGTAGCTCAGGAGGACAAGTGGCTGACCATGTATGGGCATTTAGGAGCTGCAGCACAAGTCTCCTGGCTTGTCAACCCACTGTGCTTTGAGGTGTAGATAGGTATCATATTCCAAATTAAAACAAAAAATAAACCCACCAGCCATGATGGCCTGGGTTTGAACCCCCGGCCATGGTGCTGAAGCAGTATTTGGAAGCCCTGCTCTGCCAGCCCCTCCCTTATGCTCACTGCACTGTGAACGGGCAGATACCAGTTATTTAAAAACCAGTACAAACCAGGCTGTATTGCCCTGAATGCCAGCTTGAGGCCAGTAGGCTATCCAACTTTTCAGGGGTATTCAGAGACTGGAGTTTGGAAACACAAACCCAGGAAGGGCCCCAGAAAAGCTCTCCATCCCACCAATGCCTGGCTTGTCACTTACCTGCTGATACTGGTTATAGCTGGGCTGAGGGTAGGTCTGTGCAGTGGGGGGCGGCGGTGGGGTATAGGGGGCTGGGTTGTAGCCACCATAGCTCCCGTAGTTGTAGGCAGGTGGTGGTGGAGGTGGAGGTGGTGGAGCTGTGTAGCCCTGGCTGTAACCTCCCTGGTTGTAGGGTGGCTGGCTGTAACTCGGCTGGAAAATGGATAAAAGACCACAATTTATGAAAGAGGCAGCTCAGAGGTGGGATGGAGAAAGGGCCTTTGTACGCAGATAGCCCACTAAGGTATTTCTCTGCTGGAGGCTGTTTGGGGCAAAGACGTGAGTCAGCTCTGACATGGTAGGCCAAAGTAGAATGGGGGCAAGTCATAGGATCATAGTCTGGACTCTAATCCCAGCAGGGACACTGGGGGACCAAGACACATAGAATCTCTTTTAAAAAAATTTTTTTTGGCAGTGCTGGGGTTCAAATGCAGAGACTCAACTTGGCAAGCACTTTAACACTGAGCTACATACCCAGCCCATTTCATTTTCTGTAAAATGAAAATCACAACAAACTATCCCTTTTGAGTGTATTCAAAGCTTTTGTGTACAAAACACTGGGCACTTAAGAAATGGTGGTGGATGGGGCTTGGGAGTTAGCTTAGCGGTAGAGCATTTGCCTAGCAAGTCCAAGGCTGAGTTCAACCCCCAGCAGCCAACAAAACAAAAAAAAAGAAATGGTACTAGTTGCAACTGGAAGATCTGCGGAGAAATATATGGGGACAACTTGTTAAGTGCTTTTCATGTATAGTCTGTACCATAAACTCCTTTAATTTCTATATTGCTAGGGTTTATATCCAGCACAGCTCCTGCAACATCATGTGCTCAAAGATGGGGCATTTAAAGGTGACTGGACTATGGGGACCTGGTCAGAAGAGGCAGACTACTGGGCCTCTGGCCTGAAATGCTTATCTCCCTCCCAGGCTCCTGCCTGGATTCTCTGCTTTCTCTACCTGCAATGAAGTGAACAGACATGAGCAGCTCTCTCCTGCCATGTCAACCTGCTTGGAATCAGCCGACTACAGATGGCAACTGTGAACCAAAATAAATATCTGCTCCTCTAAATTGTGTGTTTCAAGTTATCATTGCTCAGCAATGGAAAATGACTTAAGACATGTGTCGACTCTTAGGGTGGGTTTGATCAGTTCCACTGCAGAGATGGAAGCTGGGGCTCAAGAAGACAAAGTCGTTGAGCCATGGCCATACAGTTAAAAAGGTTTTTCCTAGTCAGAGCCGTGACTACTCAGCTACAGTGCTACCCAACTCTCACAACAAACCTCAAAAATGAGTTCTACTAATGCCTTTAGCGCTTCACAGGGAAAATGAGGCCTAGAGGGATGAAGCTGATTGTCAATGTCACAAAACCTGGTCATTATGGGGCTGCTGGATTGAATTTGTGTCTGCCCAATTCCTATGCTAGTAAATTTGCTGGGTAGATCAGGGTCCCGGGCCTGGCATAGGCAAGGTGCTTAGGAGATGGATGCACAATAAATGGAGATGGCTCCGGCTAGCATAGCAGGCTGTGTACCACAGCCCTAGTAATAACTTTCCAAGACGTGTAATACAGCCCAGAGCTGGTCAGGAGTGAAGCTCTTGGTGGAGAAGGCAGATCCTCACTGACTTTGGGCCCCTGATCTCCAATCCTGAAGAGAAGGAACAGTCCTTTTCAGCATGGATGAGAACTGACTCCAACTGAGTATTTTCTTGGGGATCCAGCTGAGGCCAGGAATACAGCCAAGACATGTTAACTTGTGGTAGGTGACTGATGCTTACAACTCATGCCTGGGGGTGATGGGAGGAGGGGAGGTTTTGGGCATGGGCAATTTATTTGTGGGTTCAGAGGGAGCTGGCAATTTTAGGGTCCATCTAGGAGCACTGCGAGTGAGAAAGAAGGGCAAACAGAACTAAAGCATGTGTTAGTGATTGCCTAGGACCTGCTTCCTCTCACCTGCTCAGGTTTAAGGTTTACATGCACACGTGAGTACAAATGTAGGTGCATTCTCTCACCTGTGGAGGGCTGTAGCTGCTGACGGTGGGGGTGCTGGTATTGGCGCCTGGGCCAGGGATGCTGCTGTTCTTGTTATAGCTGCTGGCCCCCGGGGGGTTCCGAGCAGGGCTGTAGCTGGGTGGTGGCGGTGGCTGCTGTGGTGGTGGTTGTGGTGGTGGTGGCTGCTGTGGTGGTGGCTGTTGCTGGGGAGCCCGGTTGTAGCTGCCTCGGTTGTTAGAGTTGTTGTTATCCCGGCTGTTGTTACCCCAGCGGTTCTGGTTGTAGCCACCGCCTCCACTGCGGTTGAAACCTGCTTCGGAGAGATCCACACAAGAGGCGCCCTCATTCTCAACATGCAACCTCCAGGGACTGGGCTGCCTTAGTGACTGATGTGGCCACGGCATAGCCAGGCTTGCTCAGTTAAAGTGAACAAATAAAGTACGCCTGCTGGGCTTCTGCAGAAACACTCCCTTGTCCCACCCCGACAGTTCTAGGCCATTGTTATCTGCTGACAGGTTCCCTTCGTCCCATGGACTGTGAGCCTGGGGAGTCCAACCATCTCAACAGCTGTTCAACAAACTAGAAAGATATGTTCAAGAAGGGGATGCTGAGCCCTGGGCAGACATGCACAAGTCCCCTTCAAGTGTGCCCAGGTGGGATGGCCACTCGTTAGGCTCTGTGCAGCTGTTTCCTGGGTCTGGAACTCTCTCCCCTGGCCAACTCCTACTGGACCTGAGGCTCTCAGCCTAGACACCAGCATCTCAGGAGGCTTTTCCTGAGCCCTGTGGCCTCCTACAGGTACTAGGGTTCACCTGAGGTCAGAGCATCCCCGAGCTATCCCATTAAGCTATTCAGGTCAAGGCTGTGTGCCCAGAACAATCTAGCACAAGACTGAAACAGAGTGGGGCCCAGGACATGTTTGTTAAATTATGAACAATTTACTTCAGAGACAGTAGCACTTACTAAGAACTTGGGCTTTGGATCACTTGAATCCTAGCTCTGGACTTAGGTGGGTGATCTTGGGTACATTAACTTCTCTAATGCTCTTTCTCCATTTGTTTTAAAACCAAAACCCAGTGCTAACATTTGCCTTGTGCCAGGTCTTGAGCTGGGCCCCAAGACTCTTCTCCCCAAGGACCTCATGGTCAGACAGGGGGAAGGCCTACAAAAATAGACAGCACTGTGACATGCAAACGGACAAAGGGTTTCGGCAGCAAGGCCAGGGAAACGGGGTAGAAGGAGAGATTCCTTGAAGTCCCAGAGTCTGAAACTGCCCAGTTCTCTACTAGAGCTCAGCCCACAGCTAGAGCTCAGTAAGCTTCAGCGCTGAATGAATAACAGTCAAAGCTCAACCCCAAACCAGGGGAGAGCTGTGTGAGATGTCTCACCTCCTCGGTAGTTGCCTCCTCCACCGCTTCCTCCTCGATTTTGAAAGCCACCTCGGTTGCCTCCAGGGGGACCTCGGTTGTCATAGCGCTGGAAACCACCGCCACCCCCACGGCCCCGGAAGCCACCTCCTCGGTTGTCAAAGCGCTTTTCTGGGGGTGGCCCAGCCTTGCGGCCTTCCTCATTGTACTGCCTCACCAGCTTGTCTGCTTCTTCCCGCTGCAGCTCAATGAACAGAACCTCATCGAGGAAGTCCCCCACATCAGGCAATGTAAAGTTGGCTAGGAAGAAGTGAAGAAGGGAAAAGAGATCAGTATTTTCTGAGGGCTGATCTCTTCTATCGCCAGAACACTGACCTGCCAGAGGGAGAAGACAGAGGGCATCTACCTTAGATATTATAGTGAAGAATAGAGAATGAAAAAGGTAAGACAGGGTCCCAATGACAGCTTCTCTGACAACTGTCGGGGGATAACGAAGACCTTTTCCTGAAGAGGTGGCTAAGCCCCTCCTAAGCATGGTGTTTAACTCCCTCCACCTTCACTCCAGGGAGCAGGTTGGGTAGGTGAAACCACATCCTTATTTTCACAGAAGAGCAAACAGGCTTGCCCACAGCTCAGCCAGGGGGTGCTGCGCACACGTGATGGTGCAGGACTTTCAGCTAAGACTCCTGCACTCCTTTTCATTCATGCTGTCCAACTCCACCCATCTGAAAACCCTGCCACAGAGACAGTCACAGCTGTACGAGGTAGGAAAGCGACAAAGCACAAGCAAAGAAAGAGAAAGCACGATTGTACAAAAGGAATGATCAGTGATCTGGTAGAGACACAATGAGTAAAGAGCCCTTTCTTTAAGGACCCTGCTGAGATGGCCCCCTGGGGGCCACTCATTTCCTACCTTTCATTTCTAAGACCGCGTGATCTGGGACATCCTTCCCTTCCTCGTCGGTTCGCTTTATTGTTCGGTCTTTTAGGTCCTCGTCAGTGGGACAAATTACAATAGCTTTGCGCTGGAAGCCTTCAAATGGTCTCATTTTTCGTCTCTGGGCTGACCCATAAACATTTGTCTACAGGTAGGTAACAGAAGAGGCAAGAGATGGTACATTAAGAGTTGTTTTTCTTTTGAAAACAATAATGTAGGATGGGGATGGGAAGAGCATACTAGTGTTCCTCCTAAGCAGAGAGACACCAGAACTGTTCTGCCTAATTTTAATGATTCTTTTATCTGCCCCAGCAAGTAAGTAACTGAGGAAAGTGGCTGCTGACAGGAACAGGGCAAGGAATTCCTTAGCAGTCGGGCTTTGCTCTTTAATCCAATTAGTTCTTGGTTTTGCACTTTATAACTTTTTTTTCCTATTTTAGTTGCCTTGGTTTTTTGTTTTTAATTTTTTGGTGCTGAGGACCAGACCCAAGGGCCTCACAGCAAATGCTCTGCCACTGAGCTAAACCCCCAACCCCTTTATCTTATTTTAGAAGTTATACACACTGAGGGTAAAAAAAAAAATCACAGTATAAAGTATAAAATTTAGAGCAAGAATCTACCTGCCTAGTGCTAGCCCTACTTCTTGGCTGTAACTGGTACCGAATTTCTGAAGGTGTTTTTTCCCTAAAATTCTTCTGTGTCTACATAATGGCAGGCAAATTAACCAGCCCCTCTGGACAGTTGTGTAGAATGTTTTCAACAATACTGTGGTTTTTCTATTGCCTTGGTCCTTCTGAAACATCAGCCTCAGCCATAAGCTTCCAGCCAGGGAGGCTGTGCTTTTGGTCAGTGCAAGCTGATGCTCCTGTGTTTCCCTTCTTCTCCACAGCAGGTATCTTCTAGGAGGGTGCTGGCATGGAAAGCTGCCCTACAACGTGAAAACCACAGCTTCCACTGACCAAATACCTCCAGCGTGCCAAGGTTTTTTGGGACCACCATCCATGTCTGCTGGACCACAGGGCTCCATGGACTCACTCTGTGCACGTACATTACTTGGACACCACTGAAAAGTGAGCAGTTCAAACCCCACTTGAGATTTCTTGGGCCTGAATCTTTGGAGGTGAGACCAAACACCTATATGGGCAGCCTTCCTCTTCAAGCTCAGGAAATTAAGAGTGGAGGGGCAAGTTGTTAAATGCATCTAAACAACTTCAGCAGTTCTGACAGGGAGAAGCTGCAGACAGGAAGGACTATACAGGGGGATAGCCCAGCAGGGTAGGAAGACCCTTGGGTCAAGGAGTGGGGTAAAGCCACACTCACCCTGGCCAGTCCTCTGTAAAATGGGGCTGAGGAGGAGCCTCAGGGCTGGTGAGGGCCGAGCAGATGACCAGGGCAACAGACAAAGTGTGAGAAACTACTCAAGCAGGGGCTGCGCGGTGACTTCTGGGCATGGGACAAGTCCATGACAGGAAGGCAATGCAGTGGGATGGCTTGGCAGAGCTTGGTTCTGACATGACCTGGCTTTGTCACACCTGTGTGGCCCTGGACTCATGACTTGCATTTATATGCTGAGATGGCTTCTCCGTAAAATCAATTTACTAGGTATTTTCTGAGTCTCAAGCCCTGAAAGGAGAATAAATGTCTTATGGTCCCAGTGAAGACTAAATGAGCTCATGTGAGTTTGTTTCAGCCTGGGGCCTAACTTGCAGCCAGCACTCAACAAATGTGAGCAACCACCGATGTGGTCATCATTAGGTGGAGATGCAATGAGTATTTACATTGTGATGTTAACCTGAAGCAACCCAGACTAAAAGGGAAGGTCAAACTGCAGCCATTTCCCAAATGAAAGGCAGGGACAGTGAGGAAGGATGTAAAGAACACAGGCTTTGGGGAAAAAGTTTGGGTTGAAATCTCAGTTGTGTCCTTTTCTGTTGGAGAGTCTGCAGATGTGTTCTCCTGAGAGTCTTGCTCCTCAGATTTCTTCATCTGGAAGACAGGGATCATGTTACCCTCCTCCTGACTCTCTAAGGATTTGCAGATGTGAGAATCTCTGGCATGTGGCAGGGAAAGAAGTCAACACACAGGGTGGATCTGAAATAAGGTCAACAGGACTGACATTGTCCTAGGAGTGGCTCCCAATGGAAAGTACCAGGAAAAATTAAATCTGAGGAAAAGTCGAAGTACAAGGACTCTTGTTTCCACACTGAAAGAATAGAGGTCAGGAACGAAAGCACAGGCCTGTGGGAGATCTGGCCTGTGTGCAGTGGTTCTCTAAACCACTCACTTCCTGTGGCGCGGACACACACGCCAGGGACATGGATAGGAAGTGAGGGGCACATAGACACTTAGTATTACTGGGCCCTGAACCACAAATGGTTCTAAAGGCACAGGTTTACAGGGCAAAAGTTAAATCCCTGCTCCCCACTATTTTTCCTTGACCCCATTCTTAAAAGCAATGCAGAAGCAGCACTGGGTGTTATGGTTTGTGTCTAGATGTCCTCCCAAAGCCTCACGTGCTATGAAGTAGCTGGATCTACAGTGTGTGACGCTGGGATTAAGGGCGTGTGATTACTAAATCAATCCACTGATTGGTTTAGCACTGCCCTAATCCTAGCAGTCTGGATAAGATGTAAGGTACAGGAAGAAGCTGGTTAGCCCCCTTGCTTGTGTCCCTTGCCTGCCTTGCTGCCTTCTGCTTGTCTGCCATGCCACCCTGCCTCGGACCCAGCTGACTGTGGACTGAAACCTCTACAAACTGTGAGCCAAATAAACCTTTCTTCCCTTAACTTTGGGTGTCTGGTATTTTGTCCCAGCAACGAGAGAAAAGTAACTAAGATTCTAGGTCATGTGAAGATAGAATTTGGCTTCCTCCAGCTAAGTAGGTTTTCTCCTAACACAAAAGTCAGAGTGAGTAACTGCTGGGGTGAATGAGGCCTCAGACCATTTCGTTTGATGCCCACAAGCCATCCCATTCTGACCATTCTGCACCTTTTGAAAAACACATTCTAGCAGTTTTTTGAATGGCAGGGAACAGAGAATAGAAGGAATATTGCCAGGAGAGCTCAGGCTACTCCCTCAACTTCACAAGATGGGACAAATGTGGTGAGGCAGACTAGACTCATAAACAGCTGGCTTTTGTATTGGCATGAGACTCTACTCTGAGAAGCAGCTTCTCAGATGCTCTGTGCTGAGCTACCAAGTAGCTTGCTTCATGATGATGTGAAGAACGCCCCTCCCTGCTTACTCTGGCTTGAAGAAGGGAAGAAGAGTGTCTAAGCCTGTCCAGCAGAAACGCACATGGTTGGTTTTCCTAGAGGAAAGGCAGTTTGCTGGTGGCTGTTACCACAGCAAACACAGGAGGTCAGGGCCCCAGGCCAGCCCAACACTGCTGTGGCCACTGGGGACGGCTGGCGGCTATTGCTAGGAGACAGGAACAACAGCGAGGTCAGCTTTTCCAGCCATGCGGGTTCTCTGCCCAGCTCCGCCCAGTCCCACCCTGCTTGAAGATGTCAACTCTAAGGGAGAAGTCTGGGCTGTCTGTGTCCCCTGGCTCCTGACCACCCCGACTGCAGAGATGTGGGCAGGACAGGAATCAGGTTTCTCAGGGAAGCTACACAGCTAGTTTGGGTTGTGACAGTATGAAGACGTGGGGAGGACACAGTAGGCATAGACTATGGTTTCTGCTGACAGCCTGAGTGCTCCGAGAGGCTGCCCGCCTGCCCCGTCTACTCTCACTTGTTACAGCTTACCAGGGCCAAGCTGGCAGCAAGGGAAATGTGGCAGGATCCCAGAGGGAAAAACTTAAGGCTGGTGAGGAAGAGTTTACTTTGCATTCAGTCAGGTGAACCCCAGTGGAAGGAATGACATGTGCTAAAAGAGAATACAGAGGAATGGACGGGCCTGAGGCTCTGAGAATGGCAGGGGAGGAGCAAAGAAACTTGCTTTTCTCCGGTGCCTGTAGTAAGAGGCAGTTGACTTCGGGCCTCTGCTTTAGCCCTGGGTTTGTGGCCCTGCCAAAAACGAAATGAGCAGGACTAGAACCACTCATTCTGAAGGCAAGGCGAGGCCTGGTTGGCGAAGTCATCACATCCAGTCCCGATTCTGATCAATGCCTAATAAGGCCTATTAAAGGCACTTTTGGCCCACAGCTCCCAACTCAGGGTGCAGTGCGCAATGTGGCCCTGAGAGGACTCTTTCTGAAGCTTCCAGGTGGGCTACTTTGTCACCTCACAGAACCAGCTCCTGGTGTGTACTGAGTCTCAAGGCCCTCTAGTAGCCTTGGGAGAGGCCAGAAATGCTCTCATTTCAGGGGCTTCCTAGCTGGAACAGAGACACCTGAGGCAATGTGGCTCTCTACTCCTCTTCTGTCCTTTTCTCTGCAGTCTTTTAATGGCCAAACAAATTTAGCCCTATCCTTCTCCCTGATGAAAATGATGACTGGCTTCAGACTGCCCTTAGAACAAAGCTTTGACTCTTTATTACCCTCCCTTCCCTGGCCCAAAAAACCTACCTCCCAAAAGCTTTCCTTAGTTCTCATCAAAGCCCCAACCATTATGGGTTCGGCCATCTGGTAAGTCAGCAAGCTATGTTCTTCCAGTATACTGACTGCCTCATTTATGAGGCCTATTCCCGCTCTGGTCCACCTCTTTCTTCTCCCACCCCCCCAATGTTCTAGATGTTTCCCTTGGAAACCCGCATGATATGAAGAGGTTGCTCAGCTCATCATGGAATGTTGGTTGATGCCCCAACGCACCTGAGAGCTTGTGCCCAATGAGACATGTCCTAGGGGGCTTGGGTCCTGGACAAAGGTAGAGTCCTGGCCACATAGTCCCACCTGGCTTATGCAGGCATGAGGCTCTTTCTTTTTCAAGGGTGGGCACTGCAAGGCCCACCCATATAACAGGAAGCCCGGAAGAGCCAAGTGCAGAGGCCTGACCACTTAAGGAAAAACTAGGCTTGGGCAGAGCTTCAGAAAGCGCAGGGATTTTGCTGTAGTAACGGCCTCCCCCCTGCACGGTGCATCTAGCTCAGCAGATGGCTTTGCACAAACTTATTCCTCAATGACAAAGCTGGGTAGGGTGGGAAGTGCCAGGATGTGGCCATGGGTCTTACTTGGAAAGTTACACACAGATACACACGCACGCGAGGGCACACAAACACACACCCTCTGTCTCATACCCAGAGTTTTGTGGAATCCACTTTTAGGTGTAGGCCAAAAGAGGTCAAATCATTGGCTTCAGACTTCCCTCCAGCCCTGAGTAACCTACAAATTCAGGCCCTGAGTCCATTCTCTGGTTAACCAGAGAATCTGTGGTTACCCAGAAAATCCTCCTCCTCATCTTCGAAGGTTAGGTTCTCTACTTTACTCTTGGTCTGAGTCACACTGCCTAACCTGCATGTCTCTTTACCAGGAGGCTAGCAACTCTGAGGACTGTTGCAGCTCTGGACCTGTCCCTGAACAAGTCAGTACCAGCTAAGAGGGCTGACAGTGGGCCTCTATAGTACTCAGCTCTTAAGTGCTTTGCTTGACTGAGCTGTGCAGGGCCGAGAAAACCTATAGGCATCCTACATGGGGATGTTAGACAGTCTACCCCTAATTATAATTGTCCTCCACTGGGTGACATATTTGAAATGGGTCTCAGAGCTGATTTAATCAGAGAACCAAGAAAAAGGCAGGAGATTCCGCTGGGGTATCTAAGAAAGTCATCAATACTGCTGCTAGGCCTTTCAGGACTCTGAATCTAATTGGGGACAAGTCAGAAAATTTCTCAATGTCCTAAACAGAAAATGGGGTAAAGTGAGGCTAAGAGTTAAAAAATAAAGTTTCCAAAGGCAGAAGTTGGTTGAAGTTGGTTGGATGTATTATTGACGGGACTGAGCTGGAGGAAAGCCATGCGTAACTTTTGGATTGCCCTCCGGGGCTCAACTTTTCTGTGTGGGATTCCTCAACCCATATGAAGGCAATGTAGTATCTGGGAATTCCTCTCTGACAAGCCAGTCACCATCACTAATCATTGGCTCTGCTCTTATCAGGACCCTTGTGAACTGAGGTAACCAAGTACCCAGTGCTACATGTATGGAAAGCACTTTGGTAAAGTTAAAGAGTGGGCTATTACTCAGTTTATGTATTTGCTTACTCAGGTTCTTAAGAAAGCACAAAATGTAAGGCCTATTCATATATCCACACATGCAGAAAATAAGGAAACATCCTTTACTACCTAAGGAAGTCTTCAGGACAAATGTCAAGTATGATGATGGACAAGTGACAAACATGTAGAACTCATCATTCTGAGACAGGAATCCTTAATCATTTTGGACCACTCACCCTTTTGAGAATACTGAAAACCTTGGTCAACATTCCTATCGTAACTCAAAATTGCCTACCTTTTAGAAAATGATACAACTGTATACACATATGGCATTTTACATTCAATTTCAAAGGTTCCTGGATTCTCCGACAGTAAGAACCCCAACCTTAATTGAAAGGCCAGTAGAAAATATGTGACTTAGATATGTACCTCCCAGTAATAAAACCTTGCTAGAGAAACTGACTATACCTATTCTCTTGGGTAATAACAATAATCACCAGCTGCCATGTGCCAGGTCCTGTATAAGTCTGTGGGGTCATTATGATTCCGTTTCCAGACCAAGTGACTTAGTTTCAGAGCATAAAGTCAGATACCACGAGGACACAGCTAGTAAAGTGGCTGAATTGAGACTTGAGCTCTAGTCTTTTGGATTCAGAGATCTATGCCTCTTCTATTTTGTGAACTGGCACTCAACTGATAATGATCTCTGGGACTGGTGCTGAGCCTGAACTAACAGGCCTGGATCGTGGACCACAAACCCCATCACAGATTAGGTTCAATGAGCTATGTGAAGGGTCTATAACTCCATCTTTCTAACCAATACTGTAGTTGACAAACATGGGGAAAAGAGAAAAGAACCAGAGCCCAGGCATCTAATATAATAGATAACCTCCCCTCTCCTGAGGACATGCTGGTCACCAGTCAGTACCTGATCTAGGATATAGTTGCGTTTCTTGCGGGCAGCAATCTGGATGAGACGGTTGAGGCACTGGGTGGCCTGCTGGATCAGAACATCCCAGCGGCCAGCATAGTTTCGTTGCCGGCGCAGGCCCATCACCTGTGTGTAGGAGGTGATGAAGAGTGAGTGGTCCCAGGTATAGGACAACACCTAGCAGGTGGGAAGTAGGTAGAGAGAGTCCAAGGGCCATCCTTACCCGCATCTTATCCATGATGGCATTGGTACCCAGGATGTTGTACTTCTTAGAAGGATTGGAGGCTGCATGTTTGATGGCCCATGTGGTCTTGCCAGCAGCAGGCAGGCCCACCATCATCAGAATCTACAATAATGGGACAGGAAAGAGGTGCTGTGAAATAACAGTAGTGGGGTTGGGGATCTAGCTCAGTGGTAGAGCCTTGACTTCAAGCCCCAGCATTCCCCCCCCCCGCCAAAGGGGAAGAAAATAAGGAAGTGAAATAACAGTGGGATTGGTGGCTTGCTGGTGGCCATAATGGTGACTCTGAAACTCATGGATGCTTCTGAAAAATGAAGCAATAACACTATCTACCTTATAGTACTGTTGTTGGGATTCAAAGACATGAGGCTTGTCAGTCTCTCAATACAGGATGAGTACTAATTTAAATGCTTCTATTTAGCATTTACATTTTTGTCCAGGAGGGATTAAGCAGCCTCTCACAGGGAAGAGCACAGGGAGGGCCATGAACAAGGGACTGGTTTGTGGAGGGGTATGACAAGTGGCACAACCTTCTTATACTCTGAAATGCTGACCGAAGTGTACATGTAAGGTTATGAATTCTATTTAATCAATACATTCAGAATTTGGCAACTACTAGACATAACCTAAAATGCCTGCCAAGGGAAATGACTAGTTTGTGAAGCCTTAAAAATTATGTTCAAAGTGAAATGTGGTAGCACATGCCTGTAGTTCCAGCTACTCAAGAGGCCCAGGGAGGAGCATCACTTGAGCCCACAAGTTCAAGGCCAGCCTGGGCAACATAGACCCCAACTCAAAAACCAAAACCAAAAAAGTTCAAGAGAGGTTTTTATGTGGTGTGATAAAGCACACAAAATAACGTTAAGTGAAAGGGGCAGGTTACAAACTGCTTTATCATAAGACCTCTATTATAAATGTGAATGCGCATTAAACACATGAAGCACTCATGGAAAAGAACAAGACCAACTCTAAGATTCTCAAAGTAAACTTATTTGCAGATAGTGGAATTATGGGAAATTTTAATTTTCTCTGTATTTAATTTTCTACAATAAATGTAAACCACTGAACAAAAGTTACCAGCATAGCTACTGGAGCTAAAGGTCATTTCATCATTTTTATTTTTAGATAGGCCTGGTGAGAGAGTGGAATTGCTCAACCTCCCAAAGAATACTGGGTGGTAGAGTGCACTTGTCAGGAAGTGCCTGCTATCCCTTTCTGCTGAAAGGAAAGCCTCTTTTCCCCACTCTGGCCTCACTCAAGGAGCAGTGTGGCTACTTCCTGTTGTAACCTTTCTAAGACTTAGGTAGACTCAATTAGCGCCTCCCTTTTTGGCCTAAGCCACACTAACACCCCTCATCTCACTCACGCACCAACTTTTTAACTGATCCCAGCCCTGAGGAATGGAGACAAAAAGGCCACTTGCCTCCAAGGCTGTGAGGTTTTCATTCACCATGCCTAGGCACTAAGTATCTCCCCTCTTCCTTCGCAGCAAGGTACCTCTGGAGAAGCGGCTACTAATTCAGGCCTTTAGCACCACTCACCTCACACTCTGCCTTGCTCTTTGGTCCAACGGTGCCCCGGATCCGCTCACTAAGGGGAAGGTGCTGGATGAAAGTGAACCCCGGGAGGACAGAACAGTAGGGCTCTGCCCTCTGCCCAAAGTTGAACTCTACAGCACAATTCTTCACCAGGACATGAGGGTAGAGGGCTTGACCCCCCAAGGCTTCCTTCTGGATTCGGAAGGCAATGCCCATCCACTTCCCATTTTTGGTAAAGGAAAGTTCCACATCATTTCCACATTCAAAGTCCTAGGAGAGAAAGCCAAAGGATAATAACTGCCAACTCTCAGCTTAAGGTACTACTAGGGGCCACGAGTGGGAGAGCGGATGTGGGGAGTGGAAATAGAGCCAGCTTCTCAGACTGCAGTGCACCCTCCTCAAACTCTCGGGCAAGCTGGACAGTATAAGGGAAAAGCTCGGTGTCCAGTGCAAAGCCCTCTTTACCCAAGACATGGACACTGGTAGATGGGACATAAATCATTTTAAGAAGGTCCAAGAATCTGAGTCTCATGAATAGCCTGAGACAAAGATAAAGGAAAAGGCAGTCCCGCCTGTCATCAAAACTGACAAGGGCAGTTTACAAAGATAAGAGATGAAGGAAAGCCCCAGGGCAGGGCCTTTTGAAAGCTGACTCCAGCTCTGCAAATACATCTGTTTGTTCAACACACATTCCTTGAGTTTCTATGTTTCTCAGTACACATGTCTGTGGTGATCTGGGCCCCATGGAGCTCAGGACCAGTGTGGAACTAGACAAGAATACTGCTTATCCAAGTTGAGTAAGAAGACCTGCTAGCCAGGCGTGGTGGTGCGTGCCTACAATCCCAGCACTCAGGAGGACTGCCATGAGTTTGAGCTAGCCTGGCTACACAGCAAGATCCTGTCTAAAAAAAAAAAAAGGAAAAAGGTACCTGCCAGGTGTTAGGTTCAAGTTTCTCTAAGCAACTTAGTCCTAAACAATAAATAGGAGTAGGAGAGTAATCTATGTACAAAAAGCACTGCATGTGTATAAGCTTGGTGGCAAGAGAATATAGGATCGAACAGGCTGAAACATAAAGAATGGAGGAAAAGTAATTTCAGGTATGGCTGGAGAGCCATACAGAGGATATGTACGTTCATTTATTTGTTTAACAACTATCGAGCCACTGAAGTTTAATGGTTCCTGTTTCAGAAGGTAGTCTGCTTTACTTTTACCATTTACTAATTTTGTATGGTCTTAGGTGAATTATTTTATTTCTTTTACAAAAATGGGGGTGTGATAATATTTTATATTATACATAAGGTTGTTCTTAGGATTATGCTGGTTAGTATATTTAACATGTAACGAGCTCACCAGGAACGTGAGGTGCTGCTGCAAACTTTCAGGCACCGACCTAGGTGTCAGGAGCTGGGGCTGGAGTGGTGGGGAGGAGCCACGCCCCCCAACCCTCAGCATGTAAGCTGCTCTCCAAGTCACCTCTGAAGTTTGGACTTGAGGTTGACAGCGAGCAGACTCCTGACTTTTTTTTGCAGGGGGTGGTGCTGGGGATTGAACTCAGGGCCTTGCGCTTGCTAGCCAAGTGCTTGCTCTATCACTTCAGCTAAACCCCCAACCCCTCCTCTCATTTTGAAGAGTGGAATGGCCTGGCCTATATTGTGTTTCAGATCAATTTGGTTGTAGAGTAGAGGTTTACAGTTAAGGAGGCTCAAAACTTGGGATGAGGTAGCAGACCACAGCAAAGTACAAATTCCAAAGTGGGCATGGTAGCACATGCCTCTAATCCCAGAATCTGGGAGGCTGAGGCAGGAAGACCGCCAAGTTTGAGGCCAGTTTGGGCTACAGTGAGTTCAAAACCAGCCTAAACGACACAGCAAGATCCTGTCACTCACAAATGAACAAACAAAACACAAACACACACACACACACCTGCCCAGTTTCTGACATAAAGTTCAAAATCTAGTATTTTCTCTCTATAACTAGGAAATCACCTTGGCACTTACTTTTCAAGGAACAGTGGAGGCACCTTTTGTACTTCCTCATTACTCTCCTTAGCACCCTCAGGGCCCAGCTCTGTATCAGAAACTTCATGTCCACTCACCCCCCTACTTTTATTTTTTTTTAGTCTTGCTAGCTAAGTGCTCAACAACTGAGCTGCACTCCAGCACTGCACTCATCTCCTACACGTATACAAGTCTAGACCACAGAAAGCAGACATGCCAACACTGGTCAGACTGAATCCTGCCCTGAGGCTGCAGTGCAGTCCCTGCCATGTCTTCCCACATGAGCACAAGGGGTCCCAGTCACCTCTGCTCTGACATGGACAGGAACACTGTGAGTGTTAGCCTGTCTTGCAGCCACCAGCTTTATTACAGGAATTTAGCATATCACATAGAAAATGGTATCCTCAACTAACAAATCCACCACCCATAGAGCCATCTGTCTAAGAGGCAACGGGAGCTGGGTGGCTCCTGCTGCAATATTTCTATGCTGGTCAGGGACCTACAGCCCCAAATTTCTTAAGCCAGAATTATTCCCAGTGTGCCATTTTTAGAGCCTCATCTCTGACACCTGCTTGTATCCTCTAGACTTCACATATTCTATTCCTTACAGTATGCTGAAATGAGTTATCTTGTTCTCTCTACCAAAAAAACCCAATTTTTTCTTTTTGAGAACTGAGAATACAAGACCCAACACAAATGACCTCCCCTCTGGTTCCCTCTGACCAATAATTTTCACACCTTCTCCAACCTCCTGGTCCGAGCCTTTACAAATTTGTAGCATCCTTTAATCAAAGGGAATCATACATAGAATCTTGAAACTGGAAGCCGAGGGGCTGGGGATTTAGCTCAGTGGTTAAAGTACTTGCTTACCAAGCACAAGACCCAAGTTCAATTCCGGCACCAAAAAACAAAAACAAAAACAAACAAACAAACAAACAAAAACTGGAAGCAGAGATGATCTGACAGAAGTAAGAGTTAAGGCCTAGAGATTCTACCCTGCCACACACCCAAAGAACCCCATGCTCTGATACATGAGTCTGGCAAACACTGTCACATACTGATTCCTACAACAATGCAAAAATAGCCGGGCACAGTGGAATACACCTGTAATCTAAGCATTCTGGGAGGCTGAGGCAGAAGGATTACAAGTTACGGTCTACCCTGGGCAACTTAGGGAGGGCTGTGTCAAAATAAAAAATAAAAAGGGCTGCCGATAGAGCTTAAGAATGAAGAATGTGGGTTAAATTCCCAGTACCAGGGAAAAGTCTCTAAAGCGCATATGTGAAAGGGAAGATGGTAGAGAAGGTCTGACACCTTTTTATACACATAAATTAACTATTCAAAAAATGTTTTTAGCCAAGCTTGCTCTTTATCATCTGTGTAAGCCATGGAAGATGGCCAGGATTACTGTTAAATGGAAAAACTGCAAGGTTTAGATGACTCTGTAGAGTACAAACATGGTTATTTTTTTTTAAAAGAAAAAGTCTTATTAAGAAGGTCATGAAATACACAGGAAGCGTGAGAAACTATTTCAGATTAAGAGACTAGAGATATGGAACAGAACAGAATGTATGAACCTGAACTGGATCTTAACTGGAAACTAAATCGCACAGGATGGTATTGTTTGAACAATTAACAAAACTTACATGTTGGTGTGGAGTAGGGTTCAGGTATTATTTCAATGTTAAATTTGATAACTGTACTAAGATAATAGCTTTATTCTTTAAAAAAAAAAACTGAAATATTAAGGAATAAAGATATGATGTATGCAACCTATGCTCATCTGGGTAAAATACAAATCATACATGTGCGTGTATGCATAAATGAAAATGAAAGCAATGTGGTAAATGTTAGAATCTGGATAAGGCCTTCTGAGAATTCTCTATTCTTATTTCTCTTGAGTTTGAAATTAAGTACATGTACACAAATGTGAGATAGGGAGAATAAAACCAAGAGGCATCCATCTGGGTAGTCACTTCCTCTTGGGCCCTCCTTTGTGGCACACAAATCTGAGGCAGATGCACAGATTCTCAGGTAGATGAGACTGAAAAGACAGGTAGGGGATGTCATCCGGGGCTGAGAGTGGCAGAAGAGGGACGGGGTCCAGGGAGTTGCCCCTACAGCCTACAGTCATTACAGCACAGTGATAGTGAGTCACTGCTCTCCAGAACTGCTGTATGCAGCAGCTCAGGCACTACCTAGTTTGTTCTGTTTTGTATCTGCTTCTGCTTCAAAGGACAGTGCACTGGAATAGATCAGTACAACTAATGTGAGATGGAAAAAGGGAGCGAGATGATGCTAATGTGGGACAAGAGCCAACACCATTACCTTCAAGAGCAGACAAGCTATTTCCTAACAAAGAAAGATAAGAAATTTCCAGGTTTGATTAGAAAACATCATTCTTATCTAGGAATAGACGAAGGCTGTATACACCTGATGTCTCCAGAACTCTTCAGGATGGCCTCTGAGATTTTTAAACAAGACCAGAGGCCAGAGAATGGTAGAATTTCACAGAAAGAGACAGTAAGTATCCTAGTCTATCAAAGAGAAACAAAGAAATACATTGAGAGGCGCTGGATATGCAACAGAGGATGGGTAGAGGTACCCTGAAAAAGAATTCTGCAGCTCAACATCTGGTCTGTCAACACCCACAGATTGCTAGCACTCACAGCAAAGCAGCCAATCACATCATTCTCTGCAAACTTGTCTCCGTAGTTTTCAAATCGGCTATTGGTGGACTTCTTCCCTGTGCCTCCATAGCCATAGGAGAAAGGCTCTTCGCCTGATGGAACAAATAGGAACAAGCAGGTAAAACTGGGATGGTCACAATTTCCATAGTTGCCACATGGTTTTAGTTTTTTTCCTCCTGTTTTGCTGTACTGTGGATTGAACTCAGGCAATGTTGAGCTATATCCCCAGTCTTTTCATTTTGTAAATTTTGAGACAGGGTCCCACTACGTTGCCCAGGCTGGGCAATTTGAGATCCTCTTGTCTCGGCCTTCCAACAGCTGGTATTACAGGTGTGTGACACCATGCCCAGCTATGTTTAATCTTTGAAGACAAAAATCATTTTATTTACTAATTTTATTAATAAGGTGCCCCTTTTTTGGAGGGGTGAAGGAAGGGAAGGTTGAAAGGAAGTCCTCTAATGATACAAAACTCCTGAGGCCCTGGTGGGTTTAGGTGTGTTAACTCTGGGAGCAGGCATTTAACTAAACTGCTCTGCATAGAAAGGGAAAATGTGGAGACAACAGAAGTTGGGATGAAGGAAGTTTTGTACTGATATGCACCCCTTTCTTGTGACACCCAATATTTAATCAAGTTTTTGGTGTCATTAGGGTTTTGCTTCTAGAGTACTATGAGGACCAATCTATGGGATGGTATTGGATTTCTTCAGAGCTGGGCCTGCAGAAGGGTCCTGGCTAACACCTGGGTTCTCCAGAGATCCCTGGTCATAAACACGAAGAGCATTCCGCCAGAAAAGCAGGAGAAGTAACCCTGGACTACTTGATCCTCTTGGTTTTTACTTCCTCAAGTGGATTAACTACCCATCACCTACATTTCAAACTGAGACAAAGATGAAATGATTTGGGATTTAGCTCAAGTGGTAGAGTGTTTGCCTATAACAAGGACCACCCCCCATCAAAAAAAAGATTAAATGATCTATATTTTTAAATAAAAAGTGCTAACACAGGCCAGGGGCATTGGTGCACATCTGTAATCCCATCTGCTTGGAAGGCAGGAGGATCTTAAGTTTGAGGCCTGCCTAGGCAACACAGCCAGGATCATGTCTCAAAATAAAATAAAAGGGGCTGAGAGTATAGCTCAGAATGCTTTCCCGGCATGCAGGAGGTATTGGGTCCAATCCCCAGACCACCAGCACAACTTAAAAAAGAAAAAAAAAGTGCTAATATATATCAAAATGAAGACTGTACACCCTTTTAAGCCTACATACCATGTTTGTATGTGGACTGACTATATCTGCTTTTAAGGATTAGTCTTAAGTTGCAATGGCACACAAGAATAAGAGCTCTAGTGTTTAACAGCAAAAATTTGCTATTAACTGATGAACTATAAAAGGAGACTCATTAAATAAATTTAAGTACACTGCACACACACAAAGTTATACTTATTTTAAAAAACATGCTCATATGTTCAAAGAAATCAAACTACCCAACAGTATTTACAGCATGACCCAGTTAGTATACAGAAAACAAAAGAAATGTCCAAAAATTATAGATAAAAGCCAGAGGCCTGGGGTCCTGTGAAAATTCAAAGCCTTTCAACGTGCAGCCTCTGCCTCTCTACCAATCAGCCCTGGGCCCACTCTTCTCTGCTTCTCCATACTCTAGGTCAGAACTTAATAGGGCTTTAGAACACTTTTTTCACTATGTTTTGAGGATAGGAAACTGATGTTTTTAACGGAAGGGAAGTTTTCTGAAAAGAACTTTGAACTCTCTCCTAGAAGACAAAGGGTTAAAATTAACTCTTTGTAGAAGAGCTGTTCCACAAGAGTGGTCCTTCCAGTTGAATCTAGTGTGATGAAGATAAGCAGTGATATACATGTAATTACTGTGCTTCTTCTACCCCAGGTTAGTTCTGTTCCGAGTCTGCTGCCAGGAAGAGAAGCTGAGGAGCCTTCAGACTGCCCAGGGGTAGGAGCAATCACTCAGGTTTGCCTGGCTGACTCTCCTTACCTAGCTGGGTGCTGCAAGAGTCCAGGGACCAGCCAATGCGGACAACGTGGGGGTCAGGCTCTGTAGACGGAAGGTGCTTCACGGAGATTTCCTCATTGATCTGAGGACAGAGGACAAGAAGGCTCAGGATTGACTCTGTGGAAGCTGGTTATGAGGCAATACACAAAGGAAGTATATCAGGCATTAAACAAATAGTGATGGCTTTAGTCACTGTGGAAGAGGCATTTAAACAAACACCCCTGGAGAAGAGCCCACTACAGTAAAACCAGGACCTCTGAAGGGAATGGGAGTACGCAGGGCCACAAAGAGGTATTTCAAAATATACTTATGTTTTAATTTTAACACTTGCTACATGAGACCACACTCTTAAGTGAAATAAATCGGACACACAAGTTTAAATACCGCATAGTTTCTCTGGTGTGAGAAACTGAAGTGTAAATAAAGACTAAAATGTATTATATTGGGAAAGGGAAGAAAATGTCCAAATGGGAAAGGGAACAAGGAAGGTGGAAAGGAACAGAGGGTCAAGAGAAATAAGAAATGGAAGGAAACAAATCTTTTGTAAATAGGGAGGGAGGAGGGGGTGAGGGGAGGGGAATGGGAAAAAAAGAAGCAACAAGATATATCATGTACAGGTACAAATTCCCTAAGATGAATGTTATCAATGTGTACATCTAAAATGTACCATTAAAATAAAATTAAAAAAAAAACAAAAACAAAAACCCAAAAAACCCCACTTGCTACAGGGGAAATGAACCATCAACATATTTGGTGAAAGGATAAATTGGTACAGTGTGTTTGGAGGGGAAGCTTAACAGTTTCTATAAAAACTGTAAATATACATACACTATTAACCCAGCATTTACACCTTTATCCTACAGATACAGGCAACTATGTACACGGAGGTATATGTCATGTAAGAACATTCAGTGTAACATTGTTTTTATATGTTTGTAAAAAAAAAAAATCAGTAGGGTACTGGTTAAAGTACAACCATGCCATAAAATATAATGTAGCAGTTGGAAAGAATGAGACAGGGCTAACCTAATGGTACAGAAAAATACCCTCTTTTGGTTTGTGGCCTTTGGAAAGTTACCATATTTCACTGCTTTTTAGATACAGTCTTTCACATTTTAATACCTCCAAAATAATGACCCATCTCACAATTACTGTGATACTAATGTTATAAAAAGCACTGTGTAATTTAATTGACAGAATTCCTCTATGAGTGGCATATAAAATAACGTGTCACTTACATCGATGGTGTTCCAGTCAATAAAACATTATAGTACTGTCTCAGCTTCCATTTCTAAAAAACTGGGGATATAACTGCCTATTTTGTGGTATGAGGATTAACGGGGAGAATCCAGGTAGAGAGGTTGGCCCTGTATTTTGTGCATGTAAAGGGCCCTACAAATATAAGCTATCGTAAGTCTGGATATATACCAGGTACACGAGAAATTGTTACCGTGTTAAGTTACTCCAGGGAGTAGGATGGGAAATGAGAGGACATGAAAATAATTGCTATTATTTTATCTCCTACACTTCTGTCCCATAACTCAACATAGAATTGAGGAGATAGGATAGTAGAGGGTAGCCTGTTGGCAGCTCTTTGCCCTGCTCTCCTACTGGCTTCTCTTTAAAATGGTTGACACTTGAGTACGTTCTTTTTCTTTGTTTTTTCCCTTTGGTTTTTTTTGAGACAGGGTCAGTATAGGCTGGCCTTGAACCTGTAGCGATCCTTCTGCCTCAGCCCTCTGAGTGCTGAGATTACAGGCATGCACCACCATGCCTGCCTATAGATTACTTTTCTTCCAAACAATTCCTTTTCCCAGTTTTACAAAACTTGTCACCACCAGACTGGCTGGCCATACAACTGGAACAAATCCCATCAAGGACAAGATTTGCTTGATGAAGTAATGTACGCTTTTCTGGTAGCCTGCTTTTTTGATATGGTGCTTAGCAATGGTACAGAAATTCACCATCCTTTTGTTTGCTTGGCATGGTCTAAGATCAGTCCAATCTCTTCTAGCTGTGGTTCTGATCAAGATGGCTGATGACGGGGCTGGGGATTTAGCTCAGTGGTTAGAGCACTTGCCTAGCAAGCACAAGGCCCTGAGTTTGATCCCCAGCACCCAAAGAAAAGAAAAAAAAAAAGATGGCTGATGACAGACTATTCCAATGGATGGACCTGCTTTCTGAACTTATCCCTTTAGTTGTTCTCACTCACCTTCATCTCAAAACACACACGGCCTCTTCTGACCCCATAGCTGGCACGGGCTCCTGACCAAAGGTATGCAAAGCCCTCAATTGTGAGTGGATAGCCACTACTTCGGTCTCGGGCCACCTTGAAATGTAGGTCACAGTTATCTGTGAAGGAAAAAGCCTACAATTGGCTGATGTTTTAAAGGTCTCTGGAGTGGGATAGGCAGAGGGCAATTCTCCCATAGCATTAACACTAGCTAACGCACTGTGGGAAGAATTCAAGAGCAATCAGGGTGGCCTCTAGCCCCTTTCCTTTTAAATAGAAAGAATCTGGAATAATGCAAACTGGCCTACACTACCCCATATCAGAACTGGGGTCCAAGGATGGGCTTTAGGGGTATCCCCAACTAACGCCTTTGATGGGAATGCACACTTGCTAGAGGGAGGGCCCATATCCTCAGTTTCAAATTTAGATCTTAGAATACAAAAAGGCTAATATCTGCCATCATATACTCTAATCCCACCTCCATGCTAACTACTCATTTGGAAGCCAGATTTCTGCTGCCAACAGTTGCACGAGTATCTAACCCTTATCCACACCTACCATTAAGGCACCAATGCTCAAGGTGTACCACAGGCTCCCACCTTCTCTCCTGCTGTAGTCCTGACTTTTCCCACTCTTCAAGGAGCCAGTTGTACTTCCAAAAAAGCTTTTCTTAACCATCTCACCCAGGAGGTGTATTCCTTTCTCCAAACACTGAGCACCGCCTGCGCATTTCTCATTTGATCAGATGCTGCCTCATGGAGCACTATCACCCAACACTTTAAAAAATGTTTAGCTTTACTCTGGGTAGACACTGTCTTTTGAGAGCTCAAGACAAGTGACTGTGTATGTCTTTATCTCCTGTCAAATCACACAGCCAATCCTCTATAAACACGAGAAGAAACAAGAATGAGCCTCTAACCTTATGCTTTGTTGAGACGTGTACTCTTCTCAGACTTGATTAGGCTATGTAAAAATTGAGCCTCACTGGCTCTAACACTTAGATTCTATTCTGGTTTAGGTACAGGATCTCCATAATCACTCCTCTGTGTGTAGATGCGCAGTCAGTGAAAACCACTTAGGCAGTGGAAAGAAAACTGAACCGGAGAGAGCAGAGCAGACCAGACTAATTCCACAGAGAACAACGTGGCACTGGCTTCACCCCAGAAACACGAGCAGCTGATGGAAACTAGGGAACTGGTCATCATAGAGTTAAGTTTCCCCAGGAGCACTTTGACTCCTTTCCTGATTAGATGACAACCCTTTGTGTGAACAGGGTAGTTGAGTTTCCAGATTGCTCTTGGACCCATCCTGAAAGGAGTCTGATAACCTGCTGCAGTGTGAAGGCAGGACTGGTTACTCCTCCCTGAAAAGGAATTTGGAGGAGTGGAATGACTTGCAGAGGGGCCTACAGATATAGCTGGCAACAGATCTCCTGTCTCCCAGCACCCTTGTTCCAGAGCTTTGCGGGGTTTCTCATCGGGACTAACAAACGCTCTGAATGGTACCAGGTAGGGAGTCTGGAGAAAGTCAGGGTACAACTTCCCAAAACCGACTGGAAGGCAGAATTCCGTGGACACTCCAAGGACTCACATGTGTCGATGGCAACAAGGGTGTCATCAAAGTCGTCTTCATCCTCTTCAGCAGGAGGCTGAGGAGAACGGCCCCTACATATAGCAAAGAAGGTTAAATCACACAAGAATACTTGCAAAAGCATGGAGGAAGGGAAACAAAGGTTCTGCTGGAATTTATAAGTGGACTCCAACTCCTTCCTGGATCTCAGTTTTTTCCCCCCAGAGCTTAGCAAAACTCTGGAACACTCCAAACTTGCAAAGAGACCAATGATTATGAACTCCAGCAATGAGGACAGAAACTGGGGGCGTGCTCTACTAGCAAGGGACATCAGAATCGTTCAGAGATTTCTCCTAGGTCCTTCTCTCAACCCCGAGATGACCTGTGCCCTCTGGATGCCGAGAGCCGCCTCCTCATGGGACCATCAGAGTGGAGGCCATGATATCTAAGCTGGGGTTAGGAAGAGGAATGGCAAAAGCCTGGATAAACCCCAGTAACTACAATTCAACTACATATCAGGCTTCTTAAAACTCTGCATCTGAAAGGATTTATTTGAAAAGACCCATTTTTTCAGTCTCTTTCTTCCTTTAAAAGTGTCCTAAATTAAGAGTATCTTTCTACCAAAACACTTAAAAAAAGGGACTGTTAACATACTGCTAGTTTTTGTTCTACAGGAGGAGGAAGAGGGGTAGAAAGGCAGAGTTTAATGCCTGGTACCCTGCCTGGACACCTGGATGGCCCTAGTCCATGTGTGCAGAGATCAGGCTGCCCATGCCCATGTGGTTGCTGGCACATCCTTCTGGCAGTAGGTTTCTCTTGGGTGAAGTGCCCTTCTAGCCCTGGGTTAGCAGGTAGCCTGGTATGAAGGAGTTGATCACATGTTAAGTTCATCCTGCCAGGTCACAGCAAGGATCTTCCTCTACTTTCCATCAGCAAGCAGTTCCTAGGCCTATGCTTTGTGGGAAGAAGTGGAAGAAACCCATGAGGTGGGTTCCATGTCCTAACATTAGTCACAGCCCGAGGCCCAGACCTTTTCATTTCTTTTGTTGTGCTGGATGAAGCCCAGGGCTTTGCACATGCTAGGCAAGTACTCTACCACTGAACTACACCCCAGTCCCCAAGCCCTTTCTTAAAGAGAGTAACACGCTAGTTAGAGGGTGGACCTCACCAGGTAGGAAATAAAATGTGTCAGATGAACAGTCCAGACGAGCAGAGTAGTTATTCCTAGTTTCCATGATTAGAAAAGGCTTCAGACAGGAGCTGAAGGAGGGAAGTAGGGAGGGGTAGGACAGGGCCTGGAGGGAAAGGAGGAGGAGGGCTTGTCAGGAAAGGGAAAAGGAAAATGGCCAGAGCTGAGACTCACCCAAATCCTGACTACCCACCCCATAAGATTCTGGTTTACTTGTATGTATCTGTTTCTGTCCCTGAATTGGGACAATGGAAGGCAAAGCCCACTGTCCAAACTACTTCTATATCTCCACTGTCTAGTCCAAGGGTGGCACTTTGGGAAAGCACTGTGAGTGCTGACTGAACACATGGGTGGACAGAAAGGGGGTTGTGTTTGGGAGTAGGGCAAGGACAGAGATCATTTAGCCACGGGACACTGCATAACTACAGGGGCAGTATGCCGACGGACTGAAGAGTTAGGCTGTCATTGCACACATAAAAGTCTGAGGTATTTGGAACTGACTTTGTAGGGAGTAAGCAGGGAGGAAATGGGAAGAACCAACACTTATAAAGTTCAGTCTGGCAGTGAGTGGAGAAGAGCATGAGGGGCAGAGACTCTCCTTAGCCCCTCTCAGAGGGCACAGGGCTGCAGGCACAGAGACCTCCTGGAACAAGGGTGATTGGTGTTCCAGATACCCACCTCCTGTCCTCTCGGTGCTCAAAATATCCACGTCCCCGGTTTTCTTCATAAGGCCTCTTTCGACTCTGGAATTGCTGTCTGTCTGGCTTGAGTTGAGAAGCTTCGGGTGGGAGGAAGCTGGGGGGTGCTTCTTGCTTCATCTCTGTCTTCACTTCTACTATCAGGACAAATCCAGATGGTCAAGACACTTGGAAACTCCTCAGCTATCACTTCTCTGGTCCCTTTTACTCCAGGAGATATTTGCAGGCTCCTGGCTACACTGGTAAAGAGTTGGACCCAGGCAGCTTGGTGCGTTCAACAGAAGCCTGCTGGACAAGCCAGAGAGGCTGTGCTGGGGAACAGGGCTAGGATGCAGGGAGGCCAGGTGGCCAGCTATACCTGGCAGTTGATGAGGTGACAGATTTTAGTCAGATACCTTGAAGGTCTCATAAAAAAAGAGGGAGGACTCCAGCATGAAATAAGGACAAGCTCACTAAGGAGCTACCCAAAGATGGAACTTTGGCTAATAGGTCAAAAGCCCATGAAAACTGGCGGTGACTCTGGCCTATACTGAGTGGGGGGAGCCCTAGAAGACTGCTAAGATCACTTTATCCCTGAGACACCAGGACCTTACATTCTCCAATTTCTCTTCCCAAGAACATTACTATCTGAGCACTGGCAAAGCCTCTTCAGTTTGACAAGAGAGGTAGAAGGTGAATTCAACAGAACATTGTGATCCTGCAGCAAACTCTACTGGCTTTAGTCACGCTCCAACAAAGCCCAGGATCACTCTAGAAGTATCTGCAGTTCAGCCATGCCATAGGTAGACAACCTCACTATGTCAAAACAAACAGAAGTCGAGGTGGGATAACATTCTGTGGACTATGAGAAAGTCCCAGTCTCAGACAGATTCCAAGAATCAGAGCAAACCATGGATTCAACCTCACCTCTTTTCTCTCACAGTGTCTATTCCTGCTGCTACGGCTCACTCAACGTCTACTCATCTCAATACTTGCTCTAAGACCACTTTAAGCTAGGTATGGTGGTGCAGTATGAAACCCCAGCATTTAGGAGGCTGAGGCAACAGAGGATCACAAGTCTGAGGCCAACCTGGGCTACATGATGAGAACCTGCCTCAACAAGACCATTTGGGATCACTCCCTAACTCTAACACGTAGACCCCATCTCTCAGAGAAGGCACCTCCTTCTCCAGGACAGGGATGGTGCTCGGTAATCTTGAAGATATCCTCCAGGGCTCCTGGTAAGGGCCAAGCTCAAAGAAGCTCCTGATCAATGTCTGTTGGTAACAGGACAGGAAGTATTCTCCTTGGGTCAAATGATTCCACAAGTCTCACAGAGCTTGACACAAATCTGCAGTTTAACCTACATTCATTATGTTCTGAGCCACATACAAGAAACATCAGGGGATTTCACTTTGTGGATGAACCAGAATGGACTGAATCTAGAATGTAGATTTAGCTAGATTCACTAAGGCACTGGGGTCATATGGTGAGACGAGCACAAGGCTGGAGTCAGTGCTGGCTGTCATTTCTCAACAATAGGATCCTTCTTTCCAACTACTAAAACTTGCATGGTAAAGAAAGCTACTTATTTATCAAGAACACTGGCTTAGAAGCCAGTTTCCTGAGTTCTAGTCCCAGCCCTGCCATTAGACAAGCTACCTCCCCAATCTATAAAATGGGGAGGACAAAGTTGAATTATACGTATGTTTCCCACACTAGCATTATGAGGAACTTGGCTCTATAAAAATGTATTTACACGTATGGGAAATCTTGACATAGGTTTTATGTCAGTTCTGGGCTTTTCAGAACCTTTAATGCTCTATAAGATACAGTGATTCTCCAAGAAAAGGTACAGCTATGCTGCATTTTCCAGGCACATGTGGTTAAAGAACCTTTTTGTGAGGAGCCCCTAATATCTCTTCCAACAATATTCTTCGGAACTTGGGGAATATGAAGACTAGATTTAAAAGGTTCTTTCTGGCTTCCACATTCTAAGATTCTAAGTAAGACTCGAGTAATAGCCTCCTGCTCTGAACTCTCCAGGGTGTTGGCACTAACATCTTAAAATAAATACCATGAAGACATCCTTCTCCCACCACTTAGACATGGACTAAATTCTCTCCTTCAAAACCAAACAAAACATCACCAGGGTAAGAAAGGCCAGGGGACAGCCCAAGAGGAAAATGCCAAGCCACTCGGAGAAGAAAGGCCCAGGGCAACGTGTAGATTTTGTTTTTGTTAGGAAATAAAGCACATGAGCTTTCCTACCTGGACGATAGGCCTGTTGCAGTGGCTCCATGTCTGGTGGTCTCCTATCGTAGCCTGACTCGTTTTCTTGCTTGATGATCTGGGGCTCATAGAATTGGTTCTGCCTGCTAATATTGTCCATGGCATCTTGAGATTTAAAAAACAAAACAAAACAAAAAGTCAGTTACATGGGTGCTTTCTGAAGAAACTTGGACCAGAAGTGGCTTCTTTGCCACATGTCACCAATCCTCTAGTTCCGACTGGTGTGCTACAGGGCAAAGTAAAACACCTCAGATGAAAAGCTATCTGGCCGTTAGTGGCCCCAGCCGCCTGAAGGTGCACCCTTCTGCTCTCAAAAGGCTGCAAGACCACCCATGACTGGGCTCGACAGAAATCTAAAACATAAACCAAACTGAAGCAGAACTGCTCTAGTTGAAACAAGATGGCAGGGTCAGAGAAGAGGTCCAGCTGTGCCTCTCTAAGTCCCCACTCCAGAGTGGAGGGGCAACTCTGTAGATACGTGGTACTCGACAGAGCACCATTTGAAAACCATGAGCCTAAGCTCGGTGTAGCACCACACACCTTCAGGAGGCTGAGAAGAGGACTGCAAGTTCCAGGCCAGCCTGGGTAACTCAGCAAGATGCTGTCTCAATATAAAAAAGGGCTAGGGATGTAGCTCAGTGGTCCAATACTTGCCTAGCAGGATTCAAAGCATCAGCCTTGCTGTTTTCTTTCTTTAATTAAAAACATTTTATTAGTCCATGTTTACAGTACACAATAGGTGTTTTCAGAAATGGTTAAGATGGTGTAATGTCTAAGGAATTGCCTTCAGAGCACAAAGCCCTCTGGCTATCCCCATTCACTATTACCACTCACACAGCCAACCATCTGTATTTATTTATTTATTTTTTGGTGCCAGGGATCAAAGTCAGGGCCTTGTGCTTGCTAGGCAAACGCTCTAACCACTGAGCTAAATCCCCAGCCCCACCAACCATCTTTAGAAACCTCTTCTACCTCACAACAGCTGCAAAAGTAAGGGCTGACCATCTCAAGTGAAGGGAAATGGAGAAAATGACAGTAGCCTTCATGCTCATTAGGGATTAGTCCCAAAATAACTGGAGTTAGAAGAGTTCTGGATTTTCCACCCCATCAGTACTGGGGATTGAACCCAGGAGTGCACTATTGTTGAGCTGTACTTCCAGCTCTATTTTCATAGTGACAGGGTCTCACTAAGTTGTGCAGGCAGGCCTCTAACTTGTGATCCTCCTTCATCAGCTTCCAAAGTAAAATATGCATTACAGGCATATGCTACTGCACCAGGCTCTGGAAGGTGTTTTGAATCCAGAAGGCATTTAGCTGAAGAGTGCTAACAATGAAAATAATAACTATTCACGAAATGCTTACTACACACTAGACCATGGGATACGGCTGAGGGTAAACCTGCCCTGCTCAAATCTTCAGTTTAGGGACACAGAGGCATATTAATCAAACACACAAAAGAGCTTAACTATGATCGTATTAAGGGCTATTAAGAAGTACCAGAAGCTGAGAAAGGGACCTACAAATAACAGATGAACTGACTGAAAGGAGACAGGAGTGACTCAGGGATGAGAACAGGGAACACTCCTGGAGTTGGGATAACACACATGAAAGCTTAGAGGCATAACTAAGAGCCTCTAAAAGCCAAAACAGAAATTCCCCTCAGGAAGAAAACCTTGTAGCCAAACACAGAACTTCAGAAACTCAGGACAGGTACCTCAGGCTTTGCTCTCCAGGGCAAGGAGCTGTGCCAGAAGCAGTGAGGCAGAACCACAGGGAAAGAGCGACCAGTCTGCCACTTGTTAACTGATTGGATCCTTTCTCAGAGGACAAATACATCTGGGCACAAACCAGGTGCAGCCCAAAGGGAGCAAAGACACCAGTCACGTGGCTTGCTACAGGTCTGTTTACCAACTCTGAAAGAAGGGCTAGAGGAGGGGATGTTGGGGCTCAAAGCATTTTGCCATAGAGAGTACAGGAAAGAAAAAGAAACAGAAACACTGTGTCCTTAACTGGAACCTGGGTCTTTTCAAGCCATTCTTCTAACCTCCAAGCAGTGTTCTTCTAACCTCGCAAAGCCTTGTGTCTCTCCCCAAGCATCTCTTCTATATCCATGAGAAACTATGATTTTGGGAACCCTCCCACAAACATCCCCCTCCTAGTAACAGGCAGGCCTGGAGTGAAGTCCCTCACACATGTGAGATGTTGCTCTTAACGACTCTAGGGGGACATTATTATCCCCATATTGCAAACTAGGAAACTAGGCTCAAAGGGGAAGGCCTTGCCCTCATCATCAAGCTACATTTACAAAAATCTTGAGCCTGTGCTCTGAAGCACCCGACTTGATCCCCTCTGATAAAACCCTTGTGGCTGACAGCCAGGTTGAGTCCATCCCCTCTGTGGTTCTTCCTAGGCATGTACACCAGCCACTCCTTCCACAGCCACAGGTCTCTACCACAGAAATCCTCTTCCTAGCGCATGGGTCATGGATAATCCTTGGCTTACTTCACTACTACACTCGGGTTGATCTCTCCAGGAGATCCCACCTTTGCCGAACAAGTTAGTACCGTGTGTCAATCCCAACTCTTTTCAGTGACCTCATTTCATTCCTCATACCCTTAGCCCCTACCCCAAGGGGCCTCTTTTCAGAGAAATATCACGAATGCTGGATGCCAGAGTCCTTTCTACTCACTCCTTAGCCGTTCTAATCCCACACCCCAGTCCTGCTAGATAGAAAGCTGCCCTTTTATAACTTCAAATTCACTCTCTTCTGCATCATCATCTCTTCTCAAGACAGCTGCACATTTACCCTAACCTCTCTCATTCCCATAATCACACCTCCTGGCTCCCAGAGTAGAGGTTTCCCACTACCTACTTCCTGAGCACTGCCCCCCAGGAGGGCAAATAAGTAACTGCCTTTGGGAACCAGGAGCCCCCCTTGGAGACACTCAGCCCCAGAAACACTTGTTCCACTCCTCCCTGGGGCCCTCAGGCAAGTCAACACGGTTCCTTTCTTTTTACACACCCTACATGCTTCCTCCTCCCCCACATCTGTTAGACCAGCTACACTTTTTTTGCTGGACACAAAAATTCTCCATCCCTATTTCATCAACTTCAAATTGCGGTCCCACCCAGCCAGCCCTGTTCTGTTCTTAGCTAATGCAATAAAAAAAATCAGCAGTAACCACCAAACTGTGCTGAGTCTTCCCTGCTCTAAGACCCCGAGATCCTTTGTCCAGCGAAACACCCTTCCCTCCCATGCCAGGGTTCGGACATCAAAGTTCTCTGTACCTCCTCTAGAGGTCATAGAGAAGGTCCCCAGATCTCCTAGCACCAAATGCTAAAGCTGCACCTGCCTCAAGGTTGAGCTTCCAGCCCTGGAAGAGAGATGTGGATCCCCCCACATAGTTCACTCACCTACTGGTCTCCCACAATCCCTAAATGCTCACCAGCTAAACACCAGTGTTCAGTCCATCGAACTCCCCAGCAAAGGACACCACACCAGCGCCTGCACCTCACCAACGCACTTCAAAACGTTGTATGAGAATTCCCAGTACTCCATCCGGCCACAAACTCCAGGATCCTCCATCCTCAAAACTCTCGCAGGCTCGGACCCCTGGGAGTTCCGTCCCTAACCCCAGAAACACCGCTCCCAACGCCCAGCCAACGATGGGCTAGCACGGCCGCCAAACCCACCTAGCTTGAAACCTAGGATCACCATTTCCAAGACCCCTTCCCAGATTCCAAATAAAAAGTCTCTTGTTCTTCCGACTTCCTTCGGTTCCCCAAACCCGGGTGTCCGGTCTCCGCGCCCTGGGGCCCACAATCCTCCCCACCCGCTCACACCCTCGTCATGTCCGACCGCGAGACCCCCACCCCCAGTATCTCCCTACACCGAACGCCAGGACTCCTCCAGTCTTTCCCGAGGCCCTTGTCCCAGATCTTTTGCAGTGGGCGGCGGAATCCGGGATCCTCAGAGCGGGACCCGACCTCTGGCGCCGGACTCCCGCGTCCCACAGCCCTTCCTCGGCCCAGACTCCGGGCTCCCCGGCCCCCGCCCCGCGCACTCTCACAGTGTCCGTCCGGCCCCGAGTAGCCGCCGGGCTCCGGGTGCGGCTGCAGCCCGGGCGGCGGTGGCTGCGCGGTCCCCTCCAGCTCGGAGCCCCCCTCGGTCTCGACCTCCTCGTTGTTGTGCCCGGGTCGCCCCGGTTCGTCGTCGGCCTCGAGCTCCCGCTCGTCGTCGGGCTCCTCGGCCTCCAGCGCCGCCTGCAGCCGCTCAGCAAGCTCGGCCTTCAGGCCGCGAGTGTCCAGGCCGCGGCGCTGCAGCTCCTCGCGAAGATCGTTCACCTTCAGACGGCGCACATCCATGGCCCGGGCCCCCGGGGCGGCCCCCGAGCCCGGCCCGGCCTCCCAGGGCTGTGTCTCCCTGAAACCTTTCCCGTCAGGAGGCAAAGGGGGAAAGGGGGGGGTACACTCCAATGGCGGCGGCAGCTCAAAATGGCCGCCACCTCCCCCTCTCTCTTGCACCGTACCGTGCAACACGGGTGCCAATTGGACAACGTGGGGAACGACGGGCGAGGGCTCGGAAACTCAGCCAATCATAGAACGGTTTTCAAAAGGTCAGTGGAGAGAGGGCCCAGAAGCTGCCGGAGAGGAAGCGTTGGTCTACGTCGAACCGGAGCCGGAACGGAGGGCGGGAAAAGGCAAGAGGCGGAGCGCGTGCTGATTGGGTTATGCCCGCGCGCCAGCTGCTGTAGGATCAAATGAAGAAAAAGGAGTAATAATTTGGACCAATCAGTGATGAGATATCAGAACGAGCGCTACACCGTCTTTCCTGCGCCGTCCTTTCACCAAACGAATTTTCTCTGTAACACACATCCTGATTGGCTTAGATCTCCCGCCCCTCGAGGAGTCCTAGCGCTAAAAGCACCAGAACCAATCAAATGGGTGGTCGGCCGAAATCCCTCCCTCCTGTTGCCTTTAAGAAACCGGAAAGAGATGAATTCACGGAGGGCCCGCCCCCTGCCGTTAGGGCGGTTTCAAAACAATCTGTACACCAATCGCAGTCAATGTTTTATCTCACAGATGTCGGCATAGATCGATGGTTTTAGGAAAAGCTAACCAGATTGGCCATTCTTCAGAGGATTGCCACACAAATATTGCTATAGAGGGAGGTACACGGAATAGAGATTAAGTAGATATATTACTCATAATCTGTTAGGAACTCCGCTGCTTGTATGAAAAACGAAACTTTAACTTTTAGAGAGTTCTAAAGGGTTGCAAAAAGAGGCTAGATTAACAACGGAAGAAAAGCTGTAAAGGCAACCGCCCCCCTTTTCTTTTGGTAGTACATCTCGCAGAGCGGCTCTTCCCACGACCCTAGCTTCGCGGCCGTCTCTCTCTATGGTCGGTTCCGAACGTGGACTGGGCGCTCTGCGCGCGACCATAGAGCCTTCCCCTCCGGAAGAGTGCCAGAAGTTCGCGGATCTCCAACCTGAATCCTCTAAACTGCGTGCAGTAGTAGATCTAGCTGTTTAGCGTCTATACCGACAAACTCAAACACACGGATTCATAATTACACGCGAACACACGCAAACGTCACAATGTCTAACGCTGCACCACCTGTCGCCTCTAACTCAGAAGACAAAACTTCTTTGAAATACACAATCGAAATACACAATGCAGAGTTGGGAGGTGGGTAGTTTACTGGTTAGAGCGCCTGCCTAGTATGCACGAGGCCCTGGGTTCCATTAGAGTACACACACACAAAAATCACAATGCAGACGCCCACTGCCTACTGAGCCATATACTAAGTCCACAAAAGCCACACATAACCTCTACTTAGACAAAGGCGCACACCACAGAAATACAACAATAGGCATGAATCAGATCAGATGTACAAGTCGGGATAATACACCTAACTAAAGCGAGATGTGCCCGCTGACGCCCGCACAGGCAGGCAGCATCCCATGACAAAGACACGCAGGACAGTTACACTACCAGCTTACACGACAGTAACCTAAACACACAGCACCCACTCAGCAGCGGGACAGACACTCACGTGGGCCCGGAGGTTCCAGTCCAGACACCCCGCCCCTCGCCCACGTCCGACTTCCTTTCTCCTCCCAGCTCGGCACAAAGATCTATTCTAAAAAAGTTTGTGGCCCGGATTGAACTGTCCCGGGTTCTCGGGAGCCGCCACCGGGGGGCGTCCGGGCGCTGCCGTGGGTTCTTCCATCCGCTGCCGGACACACCCAGGAACAAGTGCGAATGCTGCGGGACTCTTTGTAGGTCGGTGGATTGAGGGGCTCGGAGCCTGTTTCCGTGTGAGTCTGGACGTTTGTGTGTGTGTGAAGACCTGTTGTACTCCATGTCTCTGAGTATCATTTTATCATGTATCCCCGTTTCTCAAGTTTCTTCCTATTCCTGGTAGGTATCTGCCTGTGAGTATGTTTATAAATAAGTTTGTGTCCGTGTGGTTTTAAGTGTCTCTTTTCTCCTATGGGTCCCAATTTCTATGTCTTCGTTCTTGTGACCACATGTGCCTGAGCACGTGCATTAATTCGTGTATCCTGTTACTTTGCGGTGCGTGTGAACCTGTAAATATCTATCTGCCTATTCCTGACTAGGGTTTTCCGACAGTCTGAATTTCTTTGCTGTGGGTATTTTTTATATGTGTCTGTTCGTTTTTACCCTGTCTAGTAAGAATTCCCAGACCCCACCAAACCCTTCTTTTACTAGTAAGAAAGCTAAATTTCCAGGGAAAAGAGCCACATTGTGTCTGAATGGAGACAAAAGGAGACACGATAGTGATTGACAAAATTTTATGTGACCAGAGCCCCTGTAGAGGCACCAGAGTCCACATTCTGTACAAGGAGGATGAGGGGCTGGCTCAAGAGGGCAGCAAGGCCCAGAGGGAGATGGTCCATTCCCTGAGGGGGAAAGGAGGCATCCCTAATTGCATTGCACAGGCTTGAGGGAGGCACACCCCCACATGACCGAAGGAGGAAGCATAGGGGGTTAAGAAGGGAACCAGTCCTAACCTTTGGGTTAGAATCTTGGAGTCGTACCTACTATTCTAGGCATGTAAAATCTTAGAAATTTAGAACATTTGAATCTTAACTTTACAGTGCCTAGAAACTTAAGATTTTAGTAATATATATTCTTGGACCTTTAATTATAATCCTAGAAACACAGAGTACTGCAGAGAACCTAGAGGTGTCCAACATTAGAAATGATTAGAACTTTGGTGTCTAGTTAGTCACAACAGTGAGAGTTTTATAACTTAAATTCTTGGGATCCAGCATCTTGGATCAATGGAATCTTACAGTGCCTCGAAATGTAAAACAGGCCAACATTAGAATCTTAGAGTTTAATAATCTAGACTGTTGGGGCATATGACCTAGAATCTCTGAGAATCCAGGTTCTTAGATTAAGTTTTAGAATATTGGAACAGCAGACCTTAGAATCTCCATCTTTAGACTCTTAGAACTTTTGAACTGCAGATTGTAGAATCTTAGACCTTTCAGATCCAGATCTTGTACAAAAGCATTTATGATTGGAGAGCTCAGAAACTACAACTGACTGTCATTAGGATCTTAAACCTTGAGAAAATGAAAGTTTGAAGGCTTATGATTCTTATAACCAGGATATCTAGACTCACAGAGCCTTTGACCATCAAATTTTAGAACAGTAGGCCTTAGAACTTCCATGTCTAGAATTATAGAAATCTTTAGAATTATAGAATCTAGAGCCTTAGGTCCTAAGGACTCAGAACTCTAGAAAAATAAAATCTGGACTCATGGAGCCTTAAATCCTAGAACTATAATCTTTAGCTTTAAACCTAGAATCTTGGGTCCTTATCAAGAATCTTAGCACACCCGTAGTCCTAGCTACTTGGGAGGCTGAGATGGGGAGGGTCATTTGAGCCCAGGTGTTCAAGACCAGCCTGGGGAACACAGCAAGATGCTTTCTTAAAAAAATATGTAGAACCATAGCACTTTAGAATTAGAGACTGGAATTTCAGGTGCTTGGAACCAAAGATTCACAGCAACTTTCAGACCTAGAACCTTTGATGTAGACTCTTTAGGCCTTAGAATCTAGAATCTCGTCGGATCTGGGAAGACCCTCAGAGATTGCATTCCAATTGTGTCTTTGTCTTGAGACAGAGTCTCAATATATAACCCAGGCTGGCCTAGAACTCTCTGTGTAGCCCCAGCTGCCTTTGAACTTGCAATCCTTCTGCCTCGGCCTCCTGCATGCTAAGAGTACAAGCATGTACCACCATGCTCATCGCAGCCACTTCTTATTATGGAGGAGGATGCTGTGGTGCAGAGAAGGGGAAAGTTCTGTCTGGGATGGAGGTGGGAAAGGTAGGAAGATAAGGCTGTAGCTGGGGATAAGGCCTGGAGTGGGGAAGTGAGGGGGTGTGTATGAGGTTTCCCCCAGTGGCAGTGCCTAGCTTGGGTCCTGAGAGGAAGTCCCAGGTGGAGGGTTGTCTCAGGCTCCATCCTCCTGCCCTGGGGGTGCTGGGGAGCCCCTGTCAGCAGGCAGAGTAGGGCCAGGGGCCGTAGAAGGGCAAAGGACATAGCGTCCGGCGGGATGGACCTCAGCGGCGGTGAGGCAGCTACAGGAATCCTTAGGGTCAGGCTGGGTTGGGGAGTCAGCTCCTCCGGCAGCTCCAGGGGGTTCAGGATGACCTCCACCCTCATCCATGTTGACATAGAGGATTTCATCGGGCTCCTGAGCAGGGGGCAGGGCCTTCAGTGTATTCTCCAGGTCTTCCCGCAGCTCTGTAAAACTTGGCCGGTCTCGGGGGTTCAGCTCCCAACACCGGGACATCAGGACATACCTAGGGCAACAAAGTGAAGAGTGGGAGCCTGAACAGGGGCTCGGAAGGGGGCATTCTGGGAGTTGGGGGATATCTTAGGACATTTGGAGGCTGGAGGTTGGAGGGAACCTCAGCAGTTGGAGGCGTCTAGGGGGTTTAATTGTTCTCAAGGGTTTCTGAAGGGAACCTTGAGAGACTCAGGAGCTGGAAGGCTCTCGGGAAATCTCTCTCAGTCTGAGGTGCCCTTCTAACAAGAGTTTGTTAGAGCAGAGCTTTCCCAAGTGACCTCCAGAACTAATGCCAGCATCAAAGCTAGCATTAAAGCCAGGCTTTAAGATATGTCCATAAAGATATTTGTTTCTTGTTATATTTTGTTTTGTTTTTTTGAGATGAGGGTCTCTCTAATTTGCCCAGGCTGGTCTCCTGCCTCAGGTTCCCCAGTGTTGGGATTACAGATGTGCACCACCACGCCTGGCTATTCCATAAAGTTGTTGGTACTCCTCCCTTCCAAAGATGGAGCCTAAGGCCCCTCTCTTGAGTGTGGGCAGAACTTTGTGGCTTGCTTCTGACTCAGCAGAAGCGAAGATATGCGTGATTCTGAGTCTAGGTCACGAAAAGCATTGCAGCTTCCGCCTCGCACTCTCTCTGGGCTCATCATGCTGTGAGGACGCTCAAGTGGTACTACAGAGGGATCCACCTGGTGAGGGGTCTCCAGCCTCAGCCATGTGAGTGTGCCGCCTTAAAGTGGTCTCCCAACCCCAGATCATCAGATGACTGCAGCCCAACTGGCTTCTTGATTGTCGTCTCATTAGCAATCTTGGGCCAGAATCGACCTGCTAAGTGGTTCCCAGACTCCTAACCTTCAGAAACTGTATGAGAATAAATGTTTGTTTGTTTTAAGACATTACATGTTGGGGTATAGATAACTAATACAGCAACTGTGCAACCTCTGTCGAGTAACTCATCCTTCCTGTAGGCCTCAGTTTTCTCATCTGCAAAATGGGAGTGATATCTGTACATTCCTGTGGCTGTGGTAAGGATCAAATGAGTTAATATATGCACAGCACCTAAAACAGTGTCTTCCGGTAAGTTCTATAAAATATCAGCTATAAAGCTGAGTGTAGTGGCGTGGCCTGTAATCCAGCACTCTGTGAGACTGAGGCAGCAGGATCTCAAGTTCGAGCCCAGCCTGGGCAACTTACTGACGTAGGGAGATCCTGTTTCAAAATAAAAAATAAAAAGGGCAGGGGACATGGCTCAGTGTGAAGGCCCTAGCTTCAATCCTCAGTATCACAAGACAAAAACCAAAAAATTAAAAAACCCCATACATATAGGCTATCATTCCTGCCCTCCCTCAGCCTTTGCAGTACCCCAGGGAGACATGGCGAGACTGAAGCCCCAGGCTCTCTCCTCCTGACCCCAGTGGCATCTCTCTTTACCCTCAAAGGGCTGGCTCAGTGCCTCAGTCTCCCCAGTGCTGGCCCTCCTCTGCAGCTGTGATACAGGAAAGGTTGATGAGCTCATTCTAAAGGATTCCTGCAAACAGCTCAGAGACCTGAGAGAGTCTGAACAAGATCAGGAAAACAGATGGGAGGGTTTTGCAGAGAGTCCTGAGCGGTGAGGCCCATCAAGGGGAAAAGTGGGGTGATCAGGAGTCTGGACTGAATTAGAAGTCTCCCACACTGGGGGTCCCAGAGGCAGGACCACCAGGGAAGGTTGTGCAGTTGTTCACTGCCCAAGGACACCTGGCTGAAGAGGGACGGGACAGATCTAGCCTGCATTCCATGCAAGACGGAGCAGGCCAGGCCTTCGTTAGCTGAGTGCACCCCATTGGATACCCAGGAATGGGCCTGCCTGGAGCACTGGGGAGGGTGCAAGAGGGCTGAGGAACGTTCTAAGGGGTTTCATGCAGGGTCCTAGAGATGTGAGGGCCGTGTGTGGTGCTCAGGACTTTGAGGGGTGAATTCTGGAGCGGGGAGGCAGGCTCTAAAGGTCCTCACAGGCCATCCAGACAGTCCACAGGCTGCTTCAGCCGATTCCCCTGGCGCAGGTAGTCATAAATCTCACTGTTCTCCACTCCGGGATATGGGGTTTGGCCTCGTGTGGCGATCTCCCACATTGTCACCCCGAAGGACCACTGTGAGGAGCAGAGAGGAGGGAATTAGAGTCTGTCCTACACAAAGACACCCCCGATACACAGGTTCACGGCCGCACTGACTTTGGTGCATGTGTTCACAGCCATCCCTGTGGGTACACCACAGGTGTTCGGGTACACAGGCATATGGCTGACCTAGTCACACACTCCATGGACACATGATCTCGTGTCACCCTCCATGCTGGGTGCATACTGCGTACAAGTGTGGACACACACACGCATGGGGTCACGACTGCTTCTGCTAACTCAGACTGTCCACACTGCCACCATACACATCCCTGGCACATATACACCACTGTTCATAGATGCCCACTATGTCTCCAGATGTGCCCAGACCGCATAGGTTCCTGCTCAGAGAAGCCCCCATGATCCTGGGAGCCCTGCACCTGCAGCTGCCTGGCATGCTGTGAGATAGCCCCCCACCCCATGGCTTCCTGTTCTTGGTAGAGGTGCCTGTACCACATCACTCTTGCTGGTGTAGACTCGGTCAGCGAGGCTCTCGATGGCAATCCACTTGACTGGCATCTTGGCAATGCGACCCTGGCGGTAGTAGTCCCCATTGTAGATCTTCTTAGATAGCCCAAAGTCCGCCACACACACAGACATGTTCTCATTCAGCCTGCCCGGGTTGGGGGGAGGAACAGGGTCAGGGCACTGGCAGCCTCCCCCAGGAAGCCTGCCCCAGCTCTCAGACATGCTTCTACCCCCTGCCCTCACTGTCCTGCCTGGGGACGGGGATCTGTTCCCTGCACCCTCCTCCAGTCCCAGAAGGAACTGCTTTACTTCTCGTTCCCTCTGTGAAATGAGGGTGGGACAAAGGGCTTCTAACAGCATTCCCAGCTGCGGCTCTTTGCCAGATTCTGAGGTCCTTCGTGGGTCCCCTGGGTTTAATTTTCTGATTTGTAAAAAGTTATCTTGAACCATATATATATATATCTCATAAGTGAATTTTAATTTTCACAAACATACCCATGTATCCTGAACCCAGATTAGGAAACATATCTTAAATATAGGACATTCTACAAGACTACTGGCCTTGGCTCATCCAAAAGAATATGCCACGAAATATATATAAAGATGGTGGGAGGAGGGGCTACTTTAGATAAAAATAGACAAAAGAGGTATAATGACTGAGTGCAATCTGGAAATCTTCATTAGATCCTGGTTCAGGGGGAAAATCTAGCATAAAAGAATTTAGAGGGCAACTGGAAGAATTTGAATGCGGGTTGGATTATGTTGTACAATCATTATTAATCTTCCTAGGTATGATAAAGGAATTGTGATAAAGTAGGAGAAAGTCCTTATTCTTAGATTCAGGGTGAAGTAACCCTTCACTGGATCCTTGATTGGTTACTCCTGAAATCAGATGTATTCCTGTAGGAAGAATTTTAAGTCAGGCTATCTATGCACCTGTCAAGACTAGAAAGATCAGGGGCTGGGGATTTAGCTCAGTGGATAGGGTGCCTGCCTCACAGGCACAGGCCCTGAGTTCGATCCCCAGCACCAAAAAAAAAAAAAAAAAAAAAAAAAAAAAAAAAAAAAGAATAGAAAGATCAGATCATCTCAAACAATGGCAGGGAAATTCTTCAGCAATCCTAATCTACTCTGGGATGTCAACTGTATTCACATCTAAAGCAGTAGCAGACTTAGCTGCACTCTCTCCTACTTTGTAAACAAAAGACACATAAACAAATAGGAGGCTCTGTTTTAACAACTGACACCACAGGAATTTTTAACAGAGAGAACCTGCAACTTCATTTTGGAAATTTTTCCTGCCAGATAAGGGCTTTCTCCCCCTATCATTTAAGGAGCCAGATAAATCAGAAGACCTGAAAAGAGAAAACCGGAGACAGTGACCTTCTATGTACTCCACAAGCTTTTTTTGAGCTCAATCATAACACTGTCAAATTGCCAAGATCTCATAAAAGATTTCTGTTTGCTGTTTTAAATAAAGCCCTGACCCATTTTATTCTTTCACAACAAACAAACAAACAAATAAACAAAGATTTAGGTGTGAAGTCTCATGAGTTCAGTAACTTATTTGCAAATAGTTGAGGGGAGAGAGAGAAAGACAGAACTGTGGCAAAATGTCAACAAGGGTCCTCAGTATAGTATTCTCTTGACTTCTTTAGCATTGGAATTTCTCAAAATAAAAAGTTGAGGGGGAGAAGAAATTTCCATTTCCATAGTATTTAGAGTTTGAACACTGATGCTGTTGTAGATGATTCTCTGATTCTCCAATTATAATTTCTATGAGCCTGATATTGTCATGAGACTAATTTTTAATTATTTATTATTATTATTATTTTTGGTACTGAGGATTGAACCTAGGGCCTTTGCCCTGAGCCATATCCCAAACCTTTTTTAAAATTTTGAGACAGGGTCTCACTAAGTTATCCAGGCCGGGCTCAAACTTGCAATCCTCCTGCCTCAGCCTCTCATGGTTCTGGGATTATAGGTAATTGCCACGGAATTAATATTCTAAGCTTGTGGTCCTACTCCCCCCATCCTCCATCCTCCCCTTATCCCTAACTCACTAAGGCAAGGCACTCAGCATGCAGCAGACAGAGATGAGGCTCATACTTTGCCACCCTGCGCTCCTCTTAGTGTGCACTGAGATGTCCTCCACCCCATCTCTTCTCCCTCCACATGCGAATACTGCTTCAAGATCTCAGTTCAGGGCCCTCGCCTCCAAAAAGCCTTCCCAGACTCCCTTGCTGGCCTTTCTATCTCCGTCCTGAGTTCTGATCTTCCCTTAGGGGTCCAGCTTCCCTATCATTTGGGAAGCAGGGAGGGATTCCTGAAAGGCTTGGCACTCACATACAGTTCCTGGCAGCCAGGTCTCGGTGTATGAATCTCTTAGTACTCAGGTACTCCATGCCACTGGCGATGTCTGTCATGAACTTCACCAGCATTTGAGTGGGCAGGAACTGGGGGCCAAGGCAGGGAGGAGTAAAGGTCAGCAGAATCCCCAAGGTCCATCCCTCCTCGTCCTCCTTCCCTTCCTGTGCATGTCCAGTTCTGCCTGCAGTGATTTCCTGTGACTCTGAGAATTACACCCAACTCCTTTCCGTAGCCTATAAAGCCTTATCCAGTCCACTCCTGCCCTTCTCTCTGACTGATCTCCTACAGCTCTTGCCCTTGAGATACATTCCAGGCAGGGGCCTCTTTTCTGGTCTTCAGACAGCCATGCTTGTTCCCGCTTCCAAGCCTTTGCATGTGCTGTGACCTTGGAAGGGATTGTTTCCTGTCCAGGTCCCAACATCCCACCAGCTGGCTCCTCCTTCAAGGTCACCTCCTCAGTGAGGCCTTTCCTGTTCACCCAAACTAAGTCCTTGGCCTCCTAGCATTCATCCTACATTTCCTTCCCAGCACTTAAATGACCTTGTTGTTTATGTATCTGTCAGCTTGTTTATTGCCTGGTCCCCTTGCTGGAAAACAGCTCTATGAGAACAAGCTCAGGGTCACCGGGCTCTTCTCCGAATCTGAGTACCGCTGGGTACCTGATATATGCTCATTTAGTACTTGTGGACCTGCGATTAAATGCGCCTCACCACTGGCTGGTCCCCAAGTCGAGAGTAGAGGAGGAAACTGTGTAGGTCTCCATGCTTCATGAATGGTAAGATGACCACAGGTGCTGAGAAGCCCTCTTGTTCAGAACCCTGGAAGCAGACACCTGAACCCCCAGGCAGCCGTGTCACACCCAGCTGGGCAGAAGGGGAAGCCAAGGCTCCCTCCCAGCCAGACTTAGCCTCTCCATCCCCTTCTCCCTCAAATCTGGCTTTCACATAGTGGGGGGTGGGTGGCAAAGGCGGAGCTCCAGAGAAGTCTTTTCTAGCAGAGTTGTTCCCAGGGATGTTTCTGGAGCCCTCCTGGGGACCTCAGCTATTTCTGGGAATGGTCAGAGGTCACATTCCAAGTTGAGGGAGAAGAGGAGGGGGAGCTTGCTGAGCTTGAAGAAGAGGGGAGTAGGGAGCCTGAACGTTTGATCTTCCCAGTGCCACAAGGAGGGGTCTTTTCTCCGGTGCGGCCCCGCGGGAATCTGTCCCTCTCTCACCGATGAGCCTCATGACATTGGGGTGGTCGAATTCCTTCATGCAGACAGCTTCACTCAGGAAGTCCTCCAGCTCTGATCTCGTGCAGATGGCAACTTGGGGGAAAGGGGAAGGTGGATGAGGAGGAAGGGAGGGGAGAGAGGATGCTTTTCCTTCTCCTCTTCCTCTCTGCCACTGCCATGGTCATCAAGCATGATTAGTAGGCTGGCCATGTGGCGCACACTTATAATCTCAGTGGCCTCTGAGAGGCTGGAGCAGGAGGATCGTAAGTTCAAGCCCGGCCTAGGTGACTGAATGACTTAGTGAGACTCTGTTTTCACATTTAAAAAACTCAGTGCAAACACCCCAGATTTCATCCCCAGTACCAAAAAAACAAACAAAAAGATTAGTAAATACCAGCTGTTCTACTTTAGAGCTTTACTTATAGTAACTCATTTCATCATCTAAGGTGCTGCAATTATGAGCCCTATTTTATATTTATTTATTTTTGGTTTTTTGAAACAGGGTCTCCCTATGTAGCCCAGGCTGGCCTTGAACTTCGGGCAACCCTCCTGCCTCAGTTTGCCAAGTACTGGGTTTATAGGCGTGCACTAGCGTGCCTGGCTATGGGCCCTATTTTAAAGATAAGAAAACCAAGGCACAAAAAAGTCACAGAACCTACTTGAGGCCACACCTTCTTGGAGATGAACAGGCTGTCTGGCTCTGGGGACTGCACGCTCACTATCATGCTTGCTGCTTCTCAGCACTTTTGCAATAACTCTAGGCACCCAGATGACAATTATGACCCCATTTTACAGCTCAGGACACTAGTTCATAGGCTCAAAGTGACTTGCTCAAGGTCATGTGGCTGGGCTTCAAATCCAGGCCAAGAACATAACCCGGTACACAGGAGGTGCTCAATGATGATTCCATAGCTCAAGTTTTGTTCTGCTTCTTTTCCTTTCTTTCTTTCTTTCTTTCTTTTTTTTTTTTTTTTTGTTGTTGTTCTGGGGATTGGACCCAGGGCCTTCACATTGAGCTCTATCCCCAGTCCCATTTTTATTTTTTCATTTTCAGATGGGGTCTCACTAGTTGCTAAATTGCCCAGGTTGGTCTTGAAATTGCCATCCTCCTGCCTCAGCCTCCCAGAATGCTGAGATTAAAGGCCTGCAACACCACAGATTGGCTAATCTCAAGTTTTTAATACAGAAAGGTTCATTTCTCTCATCACCAGCCTCAACCTGACCCGCTTATGCTTCTCCTTCCTCATGTAGAAAAGATTTGGCCCTGGACTTTCTGTGCTGTGTGACTCTGGACTAGCTCCCACCCTCTCTGATGATATACATAACATAGCAGTAGTTCACATTAACTTCAGCTCCAGTGTTAAGTGCTTTCCCTCATAATAGCCCTAGTTGGTAGGGCTATTATGAGCATTTTTTTCCAGATGAGGGAAGGAAGGCTCAGAGAGAAGGAGTTACTTGCACCTACACTTCCCTCTTCTCCCCGCTCTGTTATTTATCACAAGCGGTTGGTTCCCAAAAACTACATTTCCCAGGCTTCCTTCCCTAATAGTTTCCTTTTGGAGTCTGCCCATGGTGGACAAGATGAGAGCCTGGCAGGTGGGAAGGAGGAGAGGAGGAACCAGGATATTTCACCTCCTTTCTGCTTCTGCAATTGCCTTGGCATGGCTGACCCTCCCCTGTGATTCTAGCTCCCATAAGGCAGCCCCTAACTTTGTACCCAACTTCTGCCAAGTGTCCCTGGCCATAGTCACCCCACATCCTTCCTCTTCCCTGCAGGCCTAGGGGTGGCAGAGACTTTCTACTGCTGCTAACCTCCAGTTCACACCGTCCTGGCTGTTCCTTCAGTCCTTCCTCCCCCATGGCAGTAACGTGCCCATATTCAATTCTTTCTATTGAAGTACCTGGCACGGGCTCCATTTCCCAGCTGGAAACACTGGCCTTCTACACTATGGCCAACTTATCGCTCACTTTTCTGCTCACTTGCCTCTCTGGTGCACAGGGAAGGGGCTGGGGGTTAGGGATGGGTGTGCAAGCATGCACAGACTCACTCTTCATTGTCTTCACAGCCACTTTGAGGACGGAATCATCCTGGTTCAGCTGGCCTTCCATCACAGCTCCAAACTCTCCTGTAGAGGGCAAGAGGGAGACACTGACCTCGGGGGGTGGCAGTGGCACATCCCGAGTGTAATCTCAACAGTAGTTGCATGAGGCTAGGGAAGTGAAGGACCTCAGAGCTCAGGAGGATGCGTGTGTTTGCTGGGGACTCACCTTCTCCCAGTGTCTTCCCCAGGGCCACCTTGTGCCGGTCCACCATCACGTCCCGCAGCTTTTCCTTCAGCTCTTCGCTGATGCCCAGGCTGTTCACTGCAGGCAGAGTGGACAGAACCACGGTGCAAGGTTGACATTCAGGTGACATTCGCCAGCAGGGATACACCCGTTGTTGAAACCCTGAACTACTTCTGCATTGGGTCAAAAATTAGCTATTGCACTGAACAGCCTAGCACCCCAACCCTCACTCCTCCTCTGAACCCCCAGATCTCCCCCCAGCAATAATTATAGGCTGAAAGCCTGGCCACAGTCTTGCTCTGATGTGCACCCTGATTTGTCAGCACCCTGCTTTACAGTTGTTAAAAATGTTTCTTTTATGAAGGAGTTTGAAATGTTCAAAGAGATGGAAATGCTAATTACCCTGATTTGATTATTATACATTGTATACATGTATCTAATTATTCCCCTGTGCCCCATAAATATGTGCACTTATTATGCATCACTTATGAAATAAAGAAGTAGATCCTCATATAAAAAAGGCAGCACAGCAAACACTATGTTCAACCAAAATTTATGAGACACAAAAATATTACACTGACATTAAAAATTATTTTAAAAATTATTTCTTCTTATTGGAGTGTAACCTGCACGAACCATGAGGAGCTCAGTGGATTTTTCACAAATCGTACATCTGGGCCTAAAACTAGCACCCAGCTCAATGACTGCACAGGACCTAGGAGGAATAGCCACTGCCTTGATCTCTCTTCCAGTGGGTTGGTTTTCTCTGTTTTGAATGTATAGAAATAGAATCTTACAGCACGTTCTCTTTTGTGCCTGTTTTTTTCCACTCAGTAATGGTTCTGTGAGATAGCTATCGTATAGTTGTGATGTGTAGTCAAAATGTATTCACTTCTATTACTGCCTCGTGACAGTTCTCAAACTTGTTGACCCCTTTACATTGTGAAAATTACTGAAGACTACAAAGAGTTTTTTAGGTGGGTTTTAGGAAGATAGAAATAGATAGATCTAGATTTGTTTGGTATTTAAAATTAAAACTGGTAGATTTTTAAAACACCAGAACGCACAAGCATGTGTCCCATCCATCAGTGATTCATGATATCATCGCAGGTCAGGGAGCCTCAGGAAAACTCCCTTTAAAGCTCTTGAGAGAAGGAGAGTGTAAAAGGGCAAATAAGGTCTTGGTATTATTATGAAAATCATTTTGACCCTGCAGACCCTTGTTAAGGTCTTAGGGACCCCAGGGGAATAGGCTCACACTTTGGGAACTGTTACTGTATATTATTTCATTAAATCACTGCGATCGTCTTGCTGGTTCTTCTTTCTCCTCTGAAATAAATATCTTTCCCAGGCCTTTCCAAAACCCCCTGGGACCCTGGCAGCCTTCTTGCTGTGTGCTAGATCAAGACCTAGAGCTCTGTCTCTTTTCTTTCTGGATTTCAGTTTTCCTGACTAAAAAGATGAGGAAATTTGACTGGGTGGCCCCCGAGGTCCCTCTTTATCTGGGACCCTCCATGACTCTACCATCCTCAGAGAGACAAACTATAGCTCTAAGATTCTAATTTTCAAAATTATGAGTCTATGATGATGAGCATACAATTTTTCAGGTCCAGGTTGATTCTTTCTTTAACATTCTGCTACCCTATAGACACGGGCAACTGCCTGAGTTTGAATCCCAACTGTCCAACCTACAGCCCCTGTGGCCTTCAGCAAGTTAATAATCACTCTGTGCCAGCGTCCTCCTCTTTGAAGCGATGGTGATAACAAGGACTCATAAAAATACAAACAACAGTTAAAAAAAAAAAAGATACCCATGTCCTTGGGTGGTTGTGAGGATCCCATGAGATGATGTGTAGAATGTCTAGAATGCTGTCTGTCACATGAAGAGCCACGTTGGCTATCATATTGTCATCATCGGCATCTACTCTTATCACCACATATCACCACCACCATCATTATCTCAACGCCATCTTCCCTGTCATCTTCATCATTATCACCATCGCTGTTACATTCTTACAAGATCTTACACCTCTGGGGCTCAGTGTTCTCGAAGACTCTCTGTGGTTAAGATTCTATTATTCTGAAGCTCTGTGTCATTCCACAGTTTTGTTGATTCTGGAGAGAGTGGTTCATTGATTCTGGTGCCCCGAGGCCTTCAGAAACTTTTGTCTCATGCATCTATAGAAGCTCAGCGGGCCTAATTTTCTCCCCTTTTTAGCCCCAGACCAGTGCAGGGAGGCACAGGGCTCACTTACGAGTGGCTTCAGTGGTTCGGCGACTGTAGGACTTGCGGACATGGTACCTGACTACCAGCTCACCTCGTTCCACAGTTGGTTCAAACACCTCTCTAGGGGAAAGGGAAAAAGATGAGGGCAGGGCAGAACCATGTGGACCCCTCTTTCCACCAGTGGCCAATACAGGCACCATCCCAGACTCAAGCCCTGCTACTCTTCTCTGACATTTGCTGGACATGCCTACGATTGCCTTTTCTGCTTTTCACTCATTTGCCGGACTTGCTGCCCTTTCCGTGATTCTTGGTCATCTCTCCTTCTGAACCAGCCTCCTCACTGGTCTCCCTTCCTCTCGCCTCTCCCTCCCAGTCCACAGATGCCTCTCCATACTGTCCTAACTCACCCATAGCGGGTCTCCTTCTTCCTCCGGTGGACAAGGAATAGGGCCAAGATGAGGACACAGGCAGCGGCCACAACTGCTCCCAGCAGTACATACCACCAGGGCCACGAGAAGGCAGGAGCTGGGGGTTCACTCACTGTCGGGGGTATGGGGGACACGTCATGGCTGAGGTCTTGGATCCAGTTCCCTGACATTGGTGAGTGGTGGGAGAGGGAGGCGATAGGCATGGAAAAAGATGTGGATGTACTGGACAAGGTGTGTGACAGGCATTTTTACATATCCAAGGAAGGGCAGGGCATGCAGTGGATGTGATATGAGTTAAAGAAGAAAGAGTGAGAAACTTGTAGGATGGATATTTGAGGAGTGAGTTGTGAGTGTGCAGTGAGTGGAATGGGAAGACAGATGTGTCGGGAATGGGTTAGGATTGTGCAAGGAAGGACAGGTGAACACGGGATGGCTGTGAGTAAATCCGAAGTAGCAGAGGGGTGTGTGTGTGTGTGTGTGAGATGATGGTGCAAGGAGGGTGGACCTGGGTATGGAAAAACAGGTGAGTAGGGAAGAGAATCCCTGCAGTGTAGTGTGGCATATTGAGGTGTGTGCAACAAACGTGCAAGGCGAGTGAGTCTGGTGGACGAAAGACTTAAGGACTATGTTAAGGAGTGTTCAACAAGCACAAAAAGGTTTTCATAAAGTGAATAATGAGAGCGAGATAAATGTTCAAAGGGACATGGCGAGTGTACAGTGTGGGGTGGCTGGTGACGAGTGTGGGGCGTAAGGAATGAAGAGTATCCAGGGAGTTCTATTTGTTCTGAAGAGAAACCAGAGTTCTGAGGAGTTCTAGATACAAGGAATGAGCAATGAGTTTGAAGGATGTAACTTCAGTGGGCAAAGAGTGTGCAGTGAACATGTAAACGATGTGAGAAGGGCTGGTGGGAGTGTGGGAATGGTGTGTAAAAAGTGTAGGAATGGAATGGAACATGGAAGCCATGTGTTGAGTGTGTAAAGGATTCAGTGTGTGTGTGTGTGCACGTGCAGAGAGCAGGATGGGTTAGTATTGGTGAGGGCGAGAGGTTGATGTCTGATGAATGTGGGATGAGTGTGCAAGGAGAGTTGTAGGGTGTGGGAAAGTTGTTTTTCTCAGTGTTTGCCATGTGGAATACGTGATGAATGTGTACAAAGTGTGCATTGTGCACATGAGCAGGGTGGGTGTATAATGGGCTTGGGAGGCATGTTCGAGGAGTGAAAGACTATAACAGGATATATGTGAAGGGAGGGTGGGGTGTGTGTGGAAATAGTATATGAAGAAATATAGGAAGGCATGTGAGGGGCATTTAAGGATAGTAGGTTGAATTATAAGTGGACAGTAATTGTGTTAGGAAGGTCCGATGAGTATAGGAGAAATGTTTGAGAAGAATGGATGTGAGGTCACCCCATTCATCTATCCATCATCCACCCACCCACCCACCATTCACAATGTACTAGGCCTGGACCATTCTAGACACTTCCATCAAGGACTGCACAAACCCAAGCAGAGCATTAGAGTGATGAGTTTGAGAAGTACAAAAGGAGTGTGCAGAGTATGTGGATGTTGAGGGGAGGGAGGGAAGGGGAGGTGCAAAAGCCCTTACCCAGCTGGTGGACTGGCTGTCCTTGCCCTGTGAGGAGAAAGGACAGAGGGGAGACGTGCTCAGAGAGGGCCAGACTGGCGTGACACAGGGAGTGAGGGTGGAGGGGGGGAGGCTTCTGGTAAGGCACAGGTAGGAAAAGAGCCTAGGTTGGGGGGATGCTGAAAGCCACAGGGAACAAGTCAGGACACCAGAAGGAGGCGAGGTCCTTGTGGGCAGGCCGAAAGGGGCTGGGCACAGCTTTGCAGTTACCTGGGTGCCAGGGCTCCAGCGGCACAGGGCGGCTCCAGGGCCCATCCCCAGCGGCAGTGTAGGCTGCCACGGACACAGTCAGGTTAGGCACGGGCCCATCCCCCCGCAGCTCCAGGAGCACCTCTTGCTTTAGCTTTACATCCATCAGCACCTGGGAGGTCGCAAGCAGCATTAGGGAGAAGCCCAGGCCTGTTCTCTTGACCCCAACTCCCCATCTCTTTCTCAAAACCTTTGCCTCCTCTTCCACCCGTCACTCCTTGGCCCCTCCTCTCTGTCTTTCATCTCCGTTTCTCCATCCCCATGTCCACTGGAGCCTGCTGCAGCAGGGCGGGCACTGTATGTGTCCCCTTCCTCACCATGGCCTCAGTCCCTTGGTGCAGCTCTTGGCACACAGGACTATGTGGTCTATGTTGAGGAAGTGAATGATCTTTTATCTTCATCTTTCCGACCCCGTCTCACCTCCCATCTATCTCTCCACCTTTGTTGTGTTGCCAGCCCAGATAGTATCTTTGCGCAAATCAGGAGAAAGCACCCCTTTCTCAAGATTCTATACAGCTGTCCACTGTAAAATTCCTAGAGTATGTGAATCTGCTGCTTTGCTTTTGCAGTAGGCCATAAGAAACCACTCCCCGACCCTCCCTTGGATCTCCTAAGCTCCTCAGAATGTGTTCGCTGGGCATAACTGTACAGCACCTAACCTGCACAGCAGTCTGTGTCTGCCTTGCCATCTTCCTCTCCCCGTCTCCCTCCTCCCCCAACCATTCCACCCCAACCAGCCAGCAGCACCCACCTCAGGGGTGTCCTGGCCTCGATAAGCCAACCGGTACCCTAACAGGGTGCCCTGCAGGGGTGCCCTGGGCTCCTGCCAACGCACGAGGGCCTGGCTCCCGTTCCGCATGGCGCTAACGTTCTCAGGGGGCCCCAGGGGCACTAGAGGACAAGGAAGAGAGGGAGCTGGCACCTCCACCTCTTGCTGACCCTCTCTCCTGTTCCCAGGAAGTGGGGCCAGGGGCAGAAGGCACGGTCGTGCAGGCCTCTGTGAGCAGAAACTCAGGAGAGAGACCTAGGAGGGATGCCGGGGGCAGTGCGGGGGTCAGGGGAAGGACGGGAGGGAGGCGAGGCCACTTGGGGTGAAGGGGTGCAAGGATGCTGAGGGCACTGATGTAAGCGGGGTCCAGCAGGGCGGTGGTGACAGTCCTCCCCAGCCCCCTTACCTCCCTCCGGTGTCTCCACGGGAAGCCAGTGCGTCCAGGGTGAGGGGCCCTGGCTGCTGGTGCACGACACCCGGATGTGATAAGGGGTGTGAGGATGGAGGTCACCCAGGCGAAGCTGGTGAGGGGGCACGGATGCTTGCAGGGTGAGGGGCTCCTCCGGAGGTTCTGGCTCTCCCAGCCAGCTGCCCACCCCATCGTCCGACAGCACAGCCTGAGGACAGGGAAGGGTGTGAGGATGGGACGACCCCACAGTCACCCACAGCAGCCACACAACTCTCGGTGGTGATGTCCTAGCTGTGTGCATATGTGTGTGCAGGGGTGTGTGTGTGTGTGTATGTGTGCGTGTTGCAGCTACATGCTAGGACAATATGGATGCCCGGATTTGGAAAGCAAGGAAACCATACAGCCACATAATGTGGCAAAGTGAAAAGCCACCTCTAGCAAGTCTCTCTCTCCCTCTCTCTGCCATGGAGATTGAAAAGTCCCCAGGACTTAGACACTAAGCTATATCCCCAGCCTTGTAAAAAATTTATTTTGACAAGAGTGTGGCTAAATTGCTAAATTGTCCAGACTGGGCTGGAATTTACGATCCTCGTGCTCAGTACGATCCTTGTGCTCAGCTTCCCACAGTGCTGGCCTTACAGGTGTGTACCACCATACCTGGCTTTTTTCCCTCTTTGAGTCTCAGTTTCCCCAATGGGAAAATGGAAGATAAGACGCTCAAATGCCTCACGGGGTTGTTTAAAGATTAAATGTATGAGATGGGAGCCAGGTGTGGCAGGACACGCCTGTAATCCCAACACTCCGGGAGACTGAGGCAGATGGATTGCAAGTTTGACCACAGGTTGGGGACTTTAGGAACTTAGTGAGACACTGACTCAAAATAAAAAATTACAAAAGGGCTTGCGGTGTAGTTGAGTGTAAAGGCCCTGGGTTTAATCTCCAATATCACAAAACCAAAAAAACAAACAAAACAAAGGAAAAACCAAAAAACCTCCTGCCTTTATTGACACCATTCTGAGCCATTCACAAATCTGAATTTTTTTTTTTTTTTCGTGAGAGTGCTGGGGATCACACCCAGGGCCCTGTGCATGGAAAACACATGCTCTACCACTGAGCCGCCCCTCAAACTGAATTCATCTGACTCGCACAGCAATCCTGTTGTGCTGTGGTAAGGGCTATGCTTATCCCCATTGCACTGAGGCTCAGACTCGTGTCTCCAAAGTCATCAGTTTGTCACCAATGGAGCAGGAGTGTGAAGCCCATTCTGTCTCCAAAGCCTCTGCTCTGCTCTGCTCACTTTAAGAACCTTGATAACAGCACCAGTGACTCTCGCCCATCCAGAGAGCCAGCGGAGCTACTGAAGAAACATGGGTGCTGGGTCTCCCATTTCCCAGGGCCGTGCCTCAGTTTCCTCATCTCTAAAATGGAACAACGACAGTAGCTCCCTACTTTGCAGGGCTTGTTCAGAAGAGTGCCTGTGCATATGGAGTGTGTGTTGTCATTGTGTGTGTGCACGTGTGTGTGTGGCTGCCTGACAGATGTCAAACTGCACACCCTGCATGCACCCCCACACACACAGACACAGGCTTGCACACCCACCTAGTTCCCAGAATGTGACAATCAGGATGGAGGGGACCACAGCTCTCTACAAGGAACCACAGAGCTACCCTAACTGTGCAACTCACAGCCACATGCCTCAGAAGCACTGCAGCTCGGGGCCTCACCCTTACCTTGGTGATCCCAACCCACTGCTACATGGTATGCTGGGAAGGACCAGGGCAGAAACCAGACTTCTTAGGTCTAAGCCCTGGCTTGCACAGAATTGGCTGTGTGGCAAAAGCTGTTTCTTAGCCAGCCACACCTGTAATCCCAGTGCTAAAAAAGGCTGAGGCAGGAGGATACCAAGTTGGAGTTCCGCCATGGCAACTTAGTGAGACTTGTCTCAAAATAAAAAAGGTAAAATTAGGGCTGGGGAGGTAGCTCAGTGGTAGAGTATCCCTGGGTTTGATTCCTATAGTGCTGAGAGGGAGACAGAAAGGGGGAGAGAGAGAGAGAGAGAGAGAGGGAGAGAGTGAGAGAGAGATGTTTAACTTCTCTGGGTCTCAGTTTCTGACCCTGGAAAATAGGTCTCAGAGTCCTACCTGTCAAGGTGTAAAGTTTAATGACACAACAAATGCAAACACGCTGGCATATCGTAGTCTCAATAGCTAATATTTTGTTTTTTTGACACAGAGTCTTGCTATGTAGCCCAGGTAGGCCTCAATCTCTCGGCGATCTTCCTGCCTCAGCCTCCTGAGTGCTGGGATCACAGGCGTGTACCACCACTCCAGGAAATAACTAACGTTTCTTGAGGGCCTAGTGTGTGCCAAGCTTCCTGTCAAACACATTCTTGGATGAACTCACTGACTTCTCCCCATATCCTATGGGCTCAGTGTCCTTTCTCAGTGCCATTTTACAGATGAGGAAGAAGCTGAGGCCCAGAGACTTTTCGTGGCTTGCCCAAAGTCATGCAGTCCCCATGGGGATGAGGATATCATCACACGACCCAGGGAGGAGATGGGCAGATGGCGGGTAGCAGGTGGGGACGAGGCCATCTCCATGCTTGCTCTCTGACCCACCGTGACAGAGGGGAAGAGGAAGCACTCTGCCAGGACAAAGGGGAGATGGGTGCAGACAGTGCGCTCATGCCCACTCCCACTTCTCTTTTTCCTGGGATGGCCATGGTCCTCCTGCCAGAGCCCTTCAGCCCCAGCCCCCTCGCAGCAGGAAGTGAGATCGGGAGAGGGAAGAGGACACACTTCTGCTTTCCTGGGGACCTTTGATGGATGTGGGTGGGTGGGGTGCAGCTGACATGTGACTTGGCATTTGAGGTCTCCCAAGTTGGACGAACCTCTGGGATTGGATCTCAGCTTTACCTTTCCAGCCATGGGGAGCAGGACAGGTCTCTTCCCTTCTCTGGGTCTCAGTTCCTCGCTTTGAAAAGGGCGAGATGCACAGCTCTCGCCTTCTAGGGTGAAACTGACAAGCAGATATGGCCAGGGCACGTAAGTGTAAGGAGCAATTTCTGGGGCTGAGGGTGTAGCTTAGCGATATGGCCACTGCCTATGCATTTGAGGCCTTGGGCTCCAGTCCCAGCGCCGAAACAAAACAAAGCAAACAAAAACAAAACAAAACAAAAAACAAAAAAGCAGAAAGACAATTCTTGTTTAAGTAAGCACTGGTTCCAAATGATCTCTATGAGGTCAGGAGCATCACTGTGATGGGTGAGACAGGGCTCAAATCTTACCTCTCCTACTTCCTGGCTGTGACCTTTGGTGAACTGCTTAACTATTCTGAGCCTTAGTTTCTTCATCTGGAAAATGGGTCTATCTATAGACCATCCTTCACAAACACGAGGGAATGTGCAGAAAGGTATCACACAAGGCCCAGCACACAACAGTTCACACTCCATAGAAGCTGGTCATTTTTGACTACTGTCACCTCCTGTCACAGGCACTGTCCAACCTTCATTTCCAACTTCCAGACCTCAGAGAAGTTCGGACTAGATGTGAGCTTTGTGTTTAGGGCTGGGTGATTTATTTTTGTTTGTCTTTGTGTTTTTCTTACTCCAGTGTAGGAGCAGATTCAGGACAGAGGTTGGGTCTAGCTGGTTTTATTCAGAAAACATTCACACTGTCTGGCCTGCTGGGAGCCGCACTGAAGAGTCAGTGTGATGGACAGCTCTGGCCCTACCCTCACACAGGCCACAGGCCAGTGGGGCACAGACTCCCCCAGACAGTGACGACCAGACAGGTCAGGACTGAGACGCAGAAGTGCAGGATCGTGGGTGCCCAGTAGTGACTAGGTGGCCCCAGACCCTCTATGTCAGGGCTCCTGGTGTGGCCAGAGTTAATATCACTAATGATCAAAATAACAAAAGCAGCTAATACTTCATAGACATCGCCTTTGTCCCAGATATTATTTTAAATTTGCTACTTGCATTTACTCGTTAAATTCTCAAACAAGCCGATCAGTTAGTTGCCACCACTATACCCTTTCTATAGATGAGAGAACTAAGGCCCACAGATTTTAAGTCACTTCTCAAGCTCATATAGTCAGCAGGCAGCTGTGTCAGAATTTGAACCCAGGACATCTGGCCGAAATCTAGGCTCTGCTATCTCTCAGCACTCTAGTGACCCAGAAGGGCAAGGATGGGGGCTTTCAGGTGTGGGCAGACGGAGGATCTTACCTGTAAGGTGCAGTGAATGAGAGGGTAGATGCCACTCAGGCCAGGAGTCCAAGCTGCCTCCAGCTCGGTAGGCTGAGTGGAGACCAGGTGGAGGTCACGGGGTCGCTGGGGGAGCACTATGGACAGATGAAGGGAGGGACTGGTGAAGGGAGGGACTGATCCTGGAAGATTTCTGCCCCAAATTCCCTACTCTGCCTCTGCCTCCCACTCTGGCCCCTGGCCCAAGCCCCTCCCTTGGACACTCAGCTTCCGGGGTCCCTTTTCTATCACCTGTGATGGTAGCTGTGCGGGATGTCGTGACCCCCTTGGCATTGTGGGCTTCACAGGAGAAAGAAGACGTCTTGTTCAGGCCTAAGGAGTCATACAAGGGAGGAGCCATGTCAAATGGGGGAAGGAGAGACTTCTGGGCCAGGCTGGGCCACCCCACTATGCCCAGCATGACCAGTGTCAGGCCAGCCTGCCTGGGCACAAAGAGGGACAGTGGGGAATAAAGGGGAGGGTGATGCATTAGGAACACAGACTCTGTTCCCAAATATATGGACAAGCCCAAACCTCAGCTCTACCCTCCCTCCACACACAAGGCACATACATGGACCACACACACACTATTATGCCCACACAGAGACACACAGAGAGCTACACAGAAACACACATGCTTGTGCACACACAGACTCACAGTCTCAACACACTGACATATTCAGACACACTGAGACATATACACACACAGGATGACATATAGAGATACAGAGAAACATACAAACTCATATACATGTACAAAGAGACATATTTATACTGATTTACACAGACACGGAGGCAGATACACCTCACACACACCTACAGATGTGAATGTGTGTCCAGGTACAAGGGTTTGCTCTTCCTCTCAATCTCTTTCCTCCTAGCTCAGTCTGTTCCCACCACACTGGCCTCTTGGTGTTTCCGGAACACACACATGTACATATACACACACACACACACACACACACACACGTTCCCACCCTGGGAACCAGGCACTTCTGTTTCCTCTGCTTGGAGCAGTCTCCCTACAGATGTCCACATGGCTTGCTCCTTCTCTCTGCATGTTTGATCCTAAACAGCACCTCTGTCATGCTGTCCCTGACCACCCTGTGTGAAATGGGGACCCCTCCCACCCAGCGCACTGTCCTGCTGTTTTTCCTCTGGGCTCTTCTCAGCAGCCGCAGCATGATTTCCATGTGGCCCAGGGTCCTCCCCAACTAATGTCAGCTCCAGGGGGCAAGAGTTTGTGTCACCGAATGAGTGAATGATTTTGTGTGTATATCTGTGTCCTCATGAGCGTTTCCAAGTGTGTGTGTGTGTGTGTGTGTGTAAATGTGAGGACGTACAATTCCGTGAACAGTGTATGTGTCTTCGAATAACTGTTTTTGAGCGTCCAGGAGTGAATTTCCTGGTCAAGTGTTTGTGTGTCTGTGCCTCTTGTATTTGTACTTGTATGCACCCTTGTGTGTGTGCACACGAGCACCTGTGTTGCCACCACCGTGAAGGCACACAGAGGGGCACACAAGAGACAGAAATACAGAGACACAGCACACATAGCTACACAACTTAGGTGGACACACAGCGTGGCTGTGACAGGAGGGGAAGGGACCCCGCGTGCTGTGTGGTGCCCGCGCGTGTGCACCCGGGAGCCCGCGGCCGTGCGCATCTGTGGCGCTGTGAGCCTGAGCGATTTGGGATCTGCGTTCCCAGATCCGGGCTTCGCAAGGCGGCCTTCACCCGCAGACACAAAGTTTCCTTTCCCCCGCCAGCTGCAGCGGAGGCGCGGGACGCCAGCGTCGCCGGCCGGAAGTGGGTGGGCAAGAGGCTCCCCGCCGCTCCCAGCCGGTCAGGTGCCCGCCCGCCTCGCAGCCCCCGCGCGCGCCGGGACAGGCGGGCGGCTGGGTCGCGTCCAGCCACCTGGCACGTGGGGGCTCCGCCAGGTTCACCGCGCGGGAGCTGGCGCCGCGGGCCGAGCAGCCCGGGCGGGGCGGGAGGGGGTTCTGGAGCCCGGTCCAGTTCCGACCGCAGCATTCCTGCCCCCGCGTGAGTCACCGCCCCCCCCGGCACTTCCGGCCGGGGAGGGGAGGGGGCCGCGACCCCCTTTCCCAGCCCCATGGGCTACGCCTAGAGTGAAGGGCACCGGAGGGACCAAGGTGCGAGGGACCCGCCTCTGTAGCGGGGGACCCCTCCCCTGCCCCAAGACAGGAGACCGCGACTCCAGATGTGCTTTCCAGATGTTCTGTGCCACCCCCGCCTTCATCCGCTCCCCCTCCGCGCTTTTCCAAGGGAACAAGAGGGATGGAAGGAGAAAGGGGGCACGCCCTGAGTCAGATAGAGGGACAGACGCAAGAACGGACAAAATTCCTTCACAAGACACCCCCTCCACGCACATAATGAATCACATTTAAACACACAGGGTCCCTTATTGGCACAAATACGCACACAGAAAATGCACCTCGCGTTAAGCTACATCAGACTCACAGGGCTAATGCGGTCCTAAACACACAGTACACCAATGCACAGTAATTTACTGGCAAACACACAGGAGCCTACACTGATGCACATACATGAAGACACACACACACACATGAATGAGTCCGTGCTGGGACACACATATAAACACAACCAACACCTGGCAGCACAACATGCATAGAGGCTGATGTTGGCAAACCTCACTACATGTTGGGATACACACACCACACAGCAAAGGTATGTTGAAATTGAAGGGGACAAAGATACACACTGGGACACAGGAAAGTAATGTTGACTTAGTCCCACACAAACACATGAACATATATGTACACACAGCCAAGCCTTCCACTGTGCCAAAACATAGCTGGACACGCTCAGGTTGCTTCACTTCCACTGAGATGCAGACTGATATGAACACACAGTTGCACAGACACACGGGCCTGCGTTGGACACACAAGGAGGGCGACACTGCCATGTGCACACAGGTTGACACAGATATACAGATGCGTGCTGACTGGCGGGCACTCTAGGATCAACTACCAAGAGGCAGCCGAAGTTGATACACACACACAGGGTAGCAGACTGAAGCAGAAGGTGTTGTTGCTGTCCCGCTGTGAATCTCAAAGCTCTTTCTCACACACACACTGGCACCCAGGATTCCATGGTGACAGAGTCACGTGCCACCACTCCTACCCTATGACATATAAACACACACCACAGAGACGTCCATAGACACAGGTGCACACATTTGACAGCTGATTAAAAAAAATACCAACATCCATGGACACATCCTGATTCTATGGGGAACGGAAGCCCATACCTGGATCCACACTATTGAGTACACACCTGTGAGCCGACATTGTTACCTCCATGTAGACAGGTGTGTAATACAGCCACAAAACCCACTGTTGCCCCCTCCACTCTTACAGTGTCACCACCCATGAACACACAAACAGAAAGACAGACAGATACAGGTATAAAGGAGAGACAAAGGTATACGGTCTGACACTGTATACCCAATGATGTACACACGCAAACACAAGCAGACATCCACAAAGGCGCGCCTTCATACAAAGAGGTCAATGCAGATGGATACATGGACACACAGATCCAAGTGAACAAAGATGTCCACCAAGAACCCTCTGTGTGCGTGCGTGTATGTGTGCATGCGCATCTGTCCCTCTATCACTACACATCATGCACGGATATTCTCACACCTGCACCTGTATTTCTCCCCCTGCCCCTGCCCCTCCCCCAGGTTCTGTCCACCTACCAGGCCAAGGGAGCCATGGGCCTGAGTCACCCCTCTGGGGGCCTGAGTGCTCATCACTGCTTCCTTGCACACTCAGGGCCCCCGGAATGCCGAGAATGTGGGCATGTCCCTCCACCCCAGGAGACTTCATTTCACCCTGGCAGAGGGGGGCAGCAGCTCAGGGTTTGGGCAACTGGGCTCTTCAGGGTTCAGCAGCACCCCCTGACTGAGCTGCCCCAATCTGTGTGCCTCCGTCTCTCCTCCCTCCATAAGGGAAAGCCGCATGTCCAATCTACATGACCCTCAGTAAGGCACTGGGTCTCCTTGGTAGGGAAGCGAGGGTCACCCTGAAGGAGGGGCTTGTATCACTCAGACCTCCCTGTCCCTTCTCTCTCCCTCTTGGGTCACTACTGTGACCTGTCTCTTCCTGTGCCTCTCATTCTAACTGTGATTGTTTTTCTCTGTCTCCTGCTTCTCCTCTTTCTTCTTTGGGCTCTGACTCCCTTGACAGGCCAGCAGAACTCTTCAGGGCAGGAGATGCAAGCCGTGGGTGGAGGGGGCAGGAGAGGTTGGTTCTGGGCCCTGTTTGGGTCAAGGGCTGACAAAGGGGCACCAGTCCCACACACTTGGGCCATGGATCAGCTCAGAGGAAGTTTGGGACAAAGAATGCTATTCAGAGAGAGGCTGGGCTGAATGGAGGGAGAGGCAGAGACAGAAAGACAGAGGTACACACAGTGAGAAAGCAATGAGAGACAAGGAGACGGAGAACAGACAGACAGAGACAGAGAAAACCACACGGGGAGAAATGAGGCAGAGGCTCACACAGATGCAGAGGGCAGAGGGACAGAGGGACACTCACACAGAGGCAGCAACGAAGGGTCAAACATCCACCCTGCCTGCCCTTCTCCCCACATCCCAGACTCACCTGGAACACGGAGGCTGTGCTGGGGACTGTGGCCCGAGGCTGGGGCCAGGGGGACGGCGTCCTGGAGCCAGAGTAGGTCCACTGGTTCTGGTGGTCCCTGGGCCCGGCAGCTCAGGTTGAAGGGCGTGTTGGCGGCCACAGCCCTGTCTTCAGGTTCCTCCAGGAAGTAAGGCAGGCCTGGGGAGAGGGTGGTGATAGAGACTGAGGTTCCCCCCAAGTAGCTAACCCACCACTGGGATGCCACAGGCTTCGGATACCAGACTAACTCTGTACGGTCTTTGAACTGCCTGTCCCTTACATCTGGTCCCCCAGGACATTTGAGTTTCTTTTAGATGTCTGCCTCCTCAGACTGCTGTCCTCAGAACACATGACCCCAATATATGATTCCCCCCACCTGATGCTCCCAGTATGTCTGAGCCCCTCCTGTCTCTTTTCCAGAGTGTGTGACTTGTCATCTCATTTAACTGATGAGAAAAGTGAGGTCCCTGGTGGAGGGGAGAGAAGGCTAAGTCATGTGCCTCTGATCCCCAGAATGTCCTCTACCCAAGCATGTCTGACCTGTAGGACAGCAAATAACCCCCAAGATGTCTTTCCCTCCAGGACATATAGTCCCCCCATAATTATGGACCCCTAACTTGTTGGCTCCCTGAGACACCTGACAGTCCTATGCTATCTGTCTCCAGGGGACACCCTGAACCATTCCCTAGACCCCGTGACCCCAGGACTCACCCTCCAGTCCTACGTAGCCAGGCTGGGACACAAAGTTCTGTCCTCGCAGGTTCACAGCACACTGGTACCATCCCGCATCCACAAGCTGCAGGGAGGAGATGCTAATGGGACAAGAGGAGGAATGGAGAGGTTCAGGATCCGAGCCAGACACCGGGAAGGGTCAGCAGAACCGAAAGAGTGGGACTGGAACCTCACAGGAAGGATGAAGTAGGTACTATTTTCAACTCAGTTTACAGAAGATGAAAATGAAACCCAGAGGTCGGGTCACAAGCGCAAGCCACATGGCCAGCAAGTGTTTGAGCTGGGATTCCAACCCGGGTAAGGCTGTGTGAGGGAGGGGCACGGACAGGGATGAAGAGGGGCGAGGGGGGGCTGGTCAGGGAGAAACTGGACACCTGAGTTGGCTGACCACTTTCCAGTCGTCTTGCCAGTCTTCCCCCAGGGGCACCTGGATCTGAGTGCTGTCTGCCAGCTCCAGGACCTGTCCATCCCGAAGCCAGTTCACCTCGGAGGGCTCCCCCTGAACTTTCAACTCACACCGAAGGACCACCGTGATTCCCCGGGAGCCAGTAACATTCCCCGGGCTCTCCACAAAGGGGTCATCGACCTCAGCCTGTGCTCCTGCAGGGAAGATGGGAAGGAGTGAGGTTAGGAATCTCAATTCCCCTGGCTCCTCAACTCCACCCTGTCTCTGCCTGCCTACCAGCTGCCCAGACCCCACCAGGCTCTTAGGCCCACATAGTTGTAGAGTGACCTCAGAGAGGGGTAGAGGGTGGAGGCTTGGGGGAGGATGGGAGTCTTCCCAGGGGACAGAGGTCCAGCATCCGTCCGTTGGTCCTTTGGGAAGTAGGCCCAAGATCTGGCAGCCTCCCACGCCCTGGATTGCTTGGCATGGCCAGTGCCTGCCCTCAGGGTCTCTAGAGAGTTAACAGATTGGGTTCATGGATAGAGGAGAAGAAGAGGGGTGGGAAAGAGCAGAGAGAGAGATTGAGAGCGAGAGGGAGAGAGAGATTAGGGTTAGGGTGAAAGAGAGGAACAGAGATAAAAAGACACAGAAAGAAACACCCCCTAAGAAGGGAGTAAGGGGCAGAGCCCCAGAGGGAGACTGGAGGGGGATGCTTAGAGAACTGGGGGAGACAAAGACAGAGACTGGGGAAGAGAAGGAGAGAAAGGAGCCCCACAGGAATGTTCAGCTGGAGGCAGAGACAGAGACAAAGACGGAGACCCTCATTCTCAGAGATGGAGCAGGCTGCGGTAAGACAAGGATGGGGGCTGACTGTGACAGGGGAACCTGGCTCCTGGCTCCCAAGGGCTCCTCATCCTGCCGGTCTGCACTGGGGCTCCTTTGGGGAAGATTTCCAGCTGCCTCTCCTCATCCAGTCCCTCTCCTCAGGGCCTGGACTCAAGGGCAGCACCCATCCCTCCCTCAGCCTCTCGTGTCTGTCTGTCTCTCTGTGTCCATCTCTTCTGTCTCTGGCCCTCTCGGTTTCTGTTTCTGGCCCTTTGGTTCGTGTCTCTTTTTCTCTCCCCTGCCTCTCTGAGTCTGTTTCTCCTCTGCGCCCCTTTTCTATGTCCCTTCTCCGTTGTCCCAAGGAAACTCTCTAAGCCTGCCCAGCTCCCCACCCCCAACACCTGCCATCCGTCCCCTACCTCCCCGCCCCACTGCCCCTGCCCCTTGGTGGGTGGCCCTGCTTCCGAGGAGCCCCCATCACTCACCTTTGGGGGCCACGCACCCCCAGCAGCAGAGCACCAAGCACCAGGCCAGCGGAACCCTGCCCATCCTCGGGCACCACCACGCAGTCGATGCCAAACTTTTCTCCGAAGTTGCTGGGCACGTCGCGGGGGAGGGGGCAGGGCCGGGCTGTCCCCAGCCCTCCCCCCAGCTCCGGGCTCCCCGATTTGGCACTGCCTGCCTGGCACAGCAGGCGTCCCTTGGCCGGCTCTGCTTGCTCCTCCGCAGCCGCCTCCCCGGCTCGCCTGGCTCCCTCTCTCCCTCTAGACTTCGGGCAACCCTTTCCCCGCCCAGGCTCCCTCTCTGCCTCCGCCCACCGGCCCGGAGGAGCCGGGGGGCCACCTGGACAGCGAGGGGTTAACTCCGGGAGGCAAGGACCAGCCCAGTCTTAAAGGGGCCTTGGAGGGAGGGTGGGGAGGGGGAAGGGGACCCTGGTGGCCGCGCCCCCGTTGGGCCTGAGGCTGTGTGCCTTGGTTGGGGCCCTGGGCGCTGTCCCTCTGGGCTCTCCGGGTCTGGTAAACATTCTCCAGAACTCCACTCCCCTCTAGCCTGGGCCACCCCCTCTCCGCCTCCACCCCCAGTCCAGCCCCAGCCAGGCCTCCTGGGCCTTCACTCCCCCTCACACTCAAGGCTCCTCGGACAAGGACACACACACACACACACACGCACACGCACACACACACACGCACACACGCTCAGATGGCATAGACACAGGCAGAGGCTGGGACAGGCAGAGACTCGCAGGGGCACACTGCCAGCCTGTGGACACCCTTAGACAAGCTGGGTCAGGAGCTGCCTCCTGGGGTAACCTCCTCAATGGAACTTCACAGATGCTCAGACACACCGAAACCCACTAGGACGCACAGGCAGACTCACACTCAGGAGGACACCACTGGCCCGGGTTGTAATCCTATCTCTCCCACTAAGGCCATCCTCCAGCAAGTGACTGACGGCCTGCTTGGGTCACAGTGTGTCCATCTGTGAGATGGGAGTAGGAGCGGATCTGTGTTGCAGGCTTGTGGGAGGATGGTCTAGGTCAAAGTGTGTGCAGTTCCTCGCCCGTGGGGACAACAGCTGACAAGGTTCCTGTGAGGTTTGACATCTCATCTCTGTCTGTCCCTGCACTTCCCCTCTGCTCTTTCCCTCTGCATCTGGGTCCTTGCAGATGGGGCCTGTGTATTACTGGGCTGCTTGCCCATTCCTGGGCCCTTTTGAATTTGGCACAGAGGGATCTGCGTGGAGAGTGTGCGGGAGGAGACTAGTGCCCTCTCTTTGCTCTTGGCCATTTCCATTTGGGTTTTGGTGTCCCTGGAGCTCATCACGGAGTCCTGCCCATGTGGCTTCCTGATGTTCCCGTGGCTCCTCCACTCTTGCTCCCTCCAGCCCGTGGCCCAGCCAACATCCAGAGAGGCGTTTCTTTGACCCAAATCTGACCCTGCCCTTGCTTAGCTCTTCCTCCTCACTGCTCTTCGGCTGACCCCTAAGTCCTCAGCTGTCCACTCAGCGACCTCTATTAGCTCTTCTGGGCTCTTCATCTGTGTCTCCCTCCCTCAGCGATGGCCCAGCGTCCACCTTGCCACCCAGGCCTGAGCACTGGGGTCCTCCTAAACACTGGCCGGCGGACGATTCGGTTTCACAGATCTCCCTCCTGCCAGCCCCCTGTTCTCCCCACAGCATCGCCCTGGCTTGGCCCCATCTTCTCCCACCTCCACCCCAGCTCTAGCCTCATCCCCGGGCTAGGAGCCTCCTCCCCGCAATGTGTGTGCCGCTCAGAGGGATGTTTCCCCATCCCAGGTCAAACCTTTTCCCTCTCTTTGTCTGAACTCTTCAGACAAAGTTCTAAACTCTTTACAAGGCCTACAAGGACACTCGTGCTCCCTTGACCCTCCCCTGCCCCTCCTTATGTATCTTTTCTTTTCTCACCCGAAGAGCTTCCTCACAAGCCCCGGACCTTCCTCCTGCTGCTCTTTGTCCCCAACTCCTCCACAGCCCTCTTCAGGCCCATCTCTATTGTCTCATCACACTGTGTCACTGCCGGGCCTCTTCTGGTCTCACCTGGGTCGCCATGTTGTTTACCCCCAACTTCCCGACTTTCTCCTTTCCTTTGGCATCACTTTGCATGGGTTGTCATTACGGATTTATCGGCACCATCATGTGTCTCATGTCTGTCTCTTCCTGCTGGTCTGTGGGGTATGGGAGGGAAAGTACTGGGTTTATCTTGGTCACTGCTACATCCCTACTGAAGACCTGCCATAAATAATTGTGGCATTTTGGTGGTGTGAATATGTTCAAAGGCCTGCCCTCTTACTTAGCTATATGGGGGCCTCCACCGACTTTAAGCTCAGTGGATGCAGCTGGATGCATGGTGAACCTGAACCTGTGAACTCATTCACTCAAGAGCTCTTTGCTAAGGCTGGCTCAGTGGGGCATACCTGTAGTCACAGCTACTCAGGAGGCAGAGGCAGGAAGATCTCACGTTCAAGGCCAGCCTGGGCATTTTAGCAAGACCTTGTCTCAAAATAAAATGTGAAAAAAGCCTAGGGGTGTAGCTGAGAGGTAGAGCATTTGTCTAGCATGCAACAAGGCCTTGAGTTCGATCCCCAGTACTGAAACAAAGAAAAAAAACCCTGTTTGCTGAGTCTCTACTATGTGCCTACAACTTACCTTGAAACATATTTTTGAAGAATGAAGTCAGATGTGCTAGTGTACATCTGTAATCCCAGCACTGAGAGGAGGTGAAGTAGGATGATTGCAAGTCTGAGTCTTGCCTGAGGTACTTAGCAAGACCTTGTCTCAAAACTAAAAGTAAAAAGAGCTTGGGGTGTAGCTCAGTGGTTTGACCTCCAGTACCTAAATACATAAATAAATAGAACAGGTGGATAGAAATGTCCCTTGTGCTAGGGGCTGGGGCTTCTGCAGTAAGACAAATCCATGTCCTCATGGAGCTGCCATTCTAAAGCGAAGAGAAATAACAATCACAAAAAATATCTGTCAGGATGTCATGGTTTTTGATGAAAAATGAAGCAGGAGAGGAAACAGCAAGGAGTGGAAGAGTGGAAGTGCTATTTCAGAGAGGATGGTTGGGGAGCCTCTCCAAGGGTCTACTGGAGAGGGAAAGGAAATTAGCAAGTGAGCCGTGTGGGGAAGAGCTTCCAGGAAGAGGGTCCAGCAGCTGCAAAGGCCCAGAGGCCAGAGTGAGTAGGCAGCCTGAACTTTGGGAGGTTGAATTGTGCCTGGAATGAATGGAGATGGGCTAGAGAGTATTAGGGTCAGCAGGGATCAAGGCTTTGGACTTGATTTTGGGGTGGAAGCCACTGGTGGGTTTTGAGTAGGAGAGACAAGATTTGATTTGGTTTTATTTACTTATTTGGTAATAAATAAATCGGACTCAGGGCCGGCCCAGTGATTAAACCCAGGGCCTTGCACTTGCTAGGCCAGTGCTCTGGCGGTAAACTACAACCCACCCTTAATCTGGTTTAACGATTCCCTCTGCTTAGGACAGTAGGTGAATGGTTGATGGAAGACTTCCCAACAGCAGGATCAGGACCTGGACATGCAAGTCTCAAGTGTCACTACACATGGGACCATCGGGGTGCAGGGCCTCCTGTGAGGACCTCTTGCCAGAATGAGCCTGAATCTGATCTATTTTCCAGTTTACAGGACATTTTGGGAATGAAGGACATCTTGAACGATACCACAAAGATGCCACCAGCCAAATCCAGACCATGAACAATTGTACAGGGCCAATGACCCAGCTTGCTTAAGAAATAAATGACATATGAAAGAATGGGAATGGTTACAGATTTTAACAATTTAAGAGACATCTCAAATGACATTTGGATTCTGATTTGAACAAACACAGAATAAAATACACTTATGAGATCATCAGGGAAACATGTACACTGATATAATTGCTTATTGTGCTAAGTGTGAAAATCAGCAATGAATACTGCAGAAGCTGGGTGTGGTAGTGCATGTCAATAATCTCAACACTCTGGGATGCTGAGGCAGGAAGAAGGAAAGTTTGAACCCAGCCTGGGCAACTTAGCGACTTAGTGAGAACTTGTCTCAAAAAAAAAAAAAAAAAAAAGACTGAGAATGTAGTTTGGTGTGAAGGCCTTAGGTTCAATCCCCAGTACTGCAAAAATAAAATAAAATACATAAAAGTAAAAAAAGAAAGAGTATTGTAGAAAGTAAACTTTGGGCTGGAGTATAGGCCAGTGGTAAAACACATGTTTAGTATGTGTGAGGTCCTGGGTTCCATCCCTGCAACCAAAAAAAAAAAACCAAAAAAACAAAAAAACAGCGCACTTCACAGGGGGAGTTACTGAGTAAGTAGTTTTCATCGCAGATGATGAAAAATTTTGGGTATAGATAGTAGTGACACGGTTATAGAACATCATGAGTGTTAATGCCATTAAACTGTACACTTATGACTGTATATTATAATGATGTTATGTACGTTTTACCAGAGATACAAACATGTTTGAAGGCCACATTAATTCCAAATATTTGTACTTCAGGGTCCAATAATTCCTTTCGATTGTTGAAGCCATATGAGTTCATATTTTGCACTTACTACTGGAATCTTCCTGATGACAACTCTTGTTTTTTCTTTCTTTCTTTTTTTTTTTTTTGCAGTGCTGGCAATGGGACCCCATGGCAATGGGACCCAGGACCTCACCCAGGATGGGCAAGCACTCTACCACTGAGTTACACCCCAAACCCTTCATGTCAATTTTTACACCAATGCGGTGCAAGGTCCATTTTTCCTTTAAGTTAATTTTTTAAAAAAAATTTCTATCTAGTTCCAAATTTCCTTGAATGTGATTTTTTTAGTGCAAAGGAAAGCCAAGTCATTGCCTCAGACTTTTAAAAGGAAAAACCTTAAACCTCATTCCTTTTCACATCATTTGAAATATAAAAAATAGTGATATGAAATCCAAGAATTTAGCATGTATTTAGTTCCTATTAAATTCTAGAATTTTTCACATTTCTTATTTTTTGGTGGTGATGGGGGTCAAATCCAGGGGCTCACATATGCTAGGCAAGTGTCCTACCACTGATCTACACCCCCAGTCCCTACATATTTCTTTCTTTTTTCTTTTTTGTTTTTTGAGGCAGGGTTTCACTATGTAGTTTCAGGCTGGCCTTGAACGCTCAGCAATCCTCCTGTCTCAGCTTCCCCAGTGCTGGGATGCAGGCGTGCGTCACCATGCCTGGCCCCCTACACATTTCTTATTTCTTCTATTAAGGCTTTAAAATGGTAAATCCTCCACAAGGTATAATCAGGTAGCAAGTGGCAGTTAGGATTTAATTCCAATCTTATCTCTTTTTTTTTTGAGACAAGGATTACAGATTCCTGTAATCCCAGCACTCGGAAAGCTGAGGCAGGAGGATCACCCTGAGTTTGAGGCCAGCCTGGGCCATGTAAATTCAAAGCCAGCCTAAACTACATAGTAAGACCTTGTCTCAAACAAAACAAAACAAAACAACAGAAATAAAAAGAGAGCTGGGCAGATGCCTGTAATCTCAGCACTCTGGAAGGCTGAGGCAGGTGGATAGCAAATCTGAGTCCAGCTTGGGCAACTTACTGACTTAGGAAGATCCCGTCTCAAAATGAAAAATTTAAGGCTGGGGATGTAGCTCAGGGCAAAGGCTCTGGGTTTAATCCCCAGCAAAAAATAAAGAAAAAAAAAAAGGAAAAAGAGGCAAGCAAGTAAGAAAATAAATTTTTAAAAAGAGCCTTTGGTTTCCCTGTGCAGGGAAGGAGTGGAGGAAGAGCTGGGGCGGGGTCTGTGTGCACACCCTGGTGCTCACGATTTCAGACGTGGAGAGTCCCGGGTCTGAGTCTGTTGGCTTCAGGCTTCCCCAGGCTGCGGCCCCCCAAGCAGGACCGCCCCAGTCCCGCCCGCCCCCCAGCTCCACATCTGGTTCTGATGTCAGCGGCAGGGTGGGTGGTGACCATGTTTTTCAGTTCCCGCCCAACCTCAGGGGAGGGGTGGACTCCCCCATCCCCACCCCTTACTCACAGCGACAGACACCGTCACATATGCACAGGAGGCCATGCCCTGGGCCAGACCAGGGGCCAGAAACAAACTTTTATTGCAAAATAAGGACCTTTATGTCACAGGAGTTCAGATCTGGCCTCCCTTCTGGCACTGGGCATTGGATCCTGGCCCTTACTTTGGTTCTCTAGCCCTTCCTGGGGTTATAGTGGGGACTTTGATACAGAATAGGGGCCTTGGGGCTGCATACATGTGGCGAGTGGGAACACAGGCCCCCATCAACACAGTTACATAAGCAGGCGTGGGGGTGTGCTATTCCTCTGGCCTGGGGGTCCTGTGTCCAAGGTCAGAGGATACAGCTGCAGATCAGGAAGTGCTTGTATTTGGGAAAATTTGAGGAAAAAGGATGTCTAGAAAGGGTTTCTCTGTGCTTGCTCTGGCAGCACATATACTAGAAAGGGTGTCTCCGGGGACCACGCCCCTGTGGAGTTGTGTCTCAGTGGGAAGCTATCAGGGGAGGCAGGACAGTGTCACTCGTGGGCTGGCCGTGTGGACCAGCGGTTGGAGCCTGTGGTTGGCAGTGCTCACACAAAGGGGTACACGTTGGGGCCACAGACCAAGAGAGACACCTTCTGACTGTGGCACGAGCAAGCATGTTCATGCTGTTCTCTGTGGCAGGCGCCTGGAGACGGGGGCACCGAGTATGATGGGTGAAGAGGGCGTGTGAGCTGTGACCACAGGTGGGCTTGTTTGTGTGGTTGTGAAGATAGCGGCCAGACGCCCCTGTGTGGGTTGAGGGTTGGGGGAGTTGTATGGTGTATGGATCAGCGGGTTATCTGGGCATCTGCTTGTGGCTCCAGACACACGACGCTACACTGATGTCTGCAGAAAGCTTGCGCGGCACTGGCCCTCATAGCCGTGTGGCTATGTGTCATGGCAGCTGTGTGGGCCGACTGTCTGTGTGGTGTCTCTAGAAAACAGCTGCAGGTATTACTGTGGGTGCTTTGGTGCAGACCCGGGGCTCTGGACACACACCCTGTCCACGTACGCTCCTTGAGGCTGGGTATGTCACCCTGGCAGCTCCCACCTCCCCCGGCTCCCTCCTTCATCTGGTCTGCACAGTGGGGTGCAGGTCAGCGGGCCAGAGCTGCAGCTCAAAGGCTGGCGGGATGTTAAAGAGGCCGCTGACGGCTGGCTGGAGGCTCAGGGCGTCTGGTGGGCACGGGCTGTCCAGGGAAAAGGCTTGCAGGATGGCCACGAAGAACAGGAAGATCTCTGCTCGCGCCAGGCCCTCCCCAAGGCAGACACGCTTACCTGGGAAGAAGAAGGAGATGAGGCTGGATCTGTCTGTGCACATCCAGGTCCTTGGGGGGTGGGGGTACCAATAATGAACCCCTGGGGTGCAGGGGAGGGTGCCCCCAGCTGGCACCAATGGCCTCGCCAGCCCGGGCTGCTAGCTATACCTAAGGAATAGGGTAGGAATGCCTCGGGCTTCCTGAAGCGTCCTTCTGCATCCAGGAAACGGTCTGGGTTGAACTCGTCTGGCTGCTCGAAGGCTTCAGGATCATGCAGGACAGAGCCAAGGAGAGGGAAGACCTCAGTGCCCTGAGGAAATGATAAAAGTGTGGTTCTCACCAGCCCAGGCCACTTGGTGCAGATCAGCTGAGTATAAACCTGGAGGGTCGGGGACACCAGTTCACAAAACACAATCAGCATTAGTTGGGTGTTAACTGTGAGCGTACACACAGCACCTCTCTGTAGCAGGTACATGGTACATGTGTCACACATACGTACACATATACTTGCTCCCGTGCACCTCTGCATTCTCTCTCACTAAGTTTTTATTTTTGCAGTACTGGTGATTAAGCCCAGGACCTTCACGCTGAGCTACATTCTCCGCTTTTTTTTTTTTCTTATTTTTTATTTTCAAAATAGGATCTTTTTAAGTTACTGAGTTGCCCAGGTTTTTGGACTTGCCATCCTCTGCCTCAGCCTCCCAGAGGAGGGGGATTATAGGCGTCCATCACCATCTGTCTCTCCAAATCTTTTGAACAAGTCTAAGAGCAGGTCCAAATATGACTGCAATTTTATTTTTCTAATTTTTTGTGGTGCTAGGGATAGAATTCAGGTTTCCATGTATACTAGACAAACACTCTACTGCTGAGCTACAGCCCAGTCTTTTACTTATTTTTTATTTTATTTTGAGATAGGATCTTGAAAAATTGCTCAGGCTGGCCTTGAACTTTCAGTCTTCCTGCCTCAGCCTCCCTAGTAGCTGGAATTATAACAGTGTGCCACTGTGTCCAGCATACCCCCCCCATTTTAAAGATGAGGAGGTTAAACTGGGCTAGAGGCGCATGCCTGCAATCCCAGCACTCAGGAGGCTGACAAAAGAAGACTGTGGAGAGTTTGAGGCCCGCTTGGGTTACACAGTGAGATGTTGTCCCAAAAAACCAAATCAAACCCAAACAATAACAACAAAAAAGATGAGGAAGCTGTGGCAAAGGTAACCATTTGGAGAATGTGACAGAACTTGGTATTTTTACATTTGGTTTTGGTTTTGAAACTTTGGGAGTGTGCTGTGATGCGGCTGTGCCTATCCTAAGCCACCTCTCTGTGGAATGTGTCAGAGTTCAGCTCTTTACCGCTCTGGCTTTCCAGAGGCGAAGCCAAGGGTGAGTGGGCAGGGTTGTCCGCGAAGGTTCCCTGGCCCAGACTCAGGGAGAGCGGCAGCCGCAGGCCCGATCAGAGCTCCTTTTCTCCTGGGGTTGTGGCTGGAGGGTGAAGGCAAGTGAGGGACAGGAGGAGGAACGGGGATTTCTTTGCAAGGGAGTCTGAGCTGTGAGGCTATGGGACTCCAGGAACAGATGGAACCATGTTAGTGTGTTTAAAACAGAAGACAGGTGGATGGGAGTAGTTAAATCTTAGGCTCTGGGTTCAAATCTGGCCTCCCAGCTTGCAGGCTGGTGACCTTGGCAAATCTCCTAGGACCTTACAAGCTCTGTTTCTTCTGTGAAATGGGTATGGTAACTGTAGAGACTGCTTTGGCAATGAATAAGACAATACATACAGAAAGCATTTTGAATAAAACTTGGGTGCCCGGCGGGGTGGTGTGTGTCTCCTGTAATCCCAGCACTCCAGAAGCTGAGGCAGGAGGAACACTGTGAGTTCGAGGCCCAGTCTGGGCTACATAGTGAGTTCAAAGCCGGTCTGAATTACATAGTGAGGCCCTGTCTCACAAAGAGAAAGAAAAAAAGACAGAAAAGAAAAGAATAATATTTGGCACAGAGCAGGTCCTCAAGTACTGATACCTTTTATTTTTTGGCGGTACTGGGAATAGAACCCAGGGTCTTCACAATGAGCTACATCCCTAGCCCTTTATTTTATTGTTCTGAACAGGGTCTCACTAAACTGCTAAATTGCTCAGGCTGGGCTGAAACTTGTGATCCTCCTGCCTCAGGATCATTATGTATATTGCCGCTGCCTTGTGTATAGAACCCCCACCCCGGCCACCCAGAGCTAAATGGTGATACTCCTACTGCTTCCAATTTAGAAGAGGGGTATTTTGAGGCTCAGAGGATGAAACAGTTTGTCTAAGGTCACAGCGACAGTGGCTGGATTTTAACTGCTGTGGTTTGACTCTACAATGAAGCAAGTGGGAGTAGCTTGGGACCTCAGGACCTAGGCTAGATCGCCCCCTGGTGGTTCTAGGTCTCAACTATTTTCCAAAGAAGGGGCAGGGAGTGAATGAGAGAGAGAGAGAGAGGAGAGAGAGAGAGAGAGAGAGAGAGAGGGAGAGGGAGAGAGGGGAAGAGAGGAGGGAAAGGGACAGACCTTGTGTCTGTAGAGTCCAACAGACAGAGAGGAAGACAGAAATTAAGATCAAGGGGTTGGGGATTTAGCCCAAATGGTAGAGCACTTGCTTAGCAAGCGCCAAGGCCATGATTCCATCACCAGCACATCCCCTGCCCCCCCAAAAAGAAATTAAGATCAAGACAGCCAGGTGCTGTGACACAGGCCTGTAATTCCAGCACTCTGGAAGGCTGAGGCAGGTAGATTGCAAGTCTGAGCCCAACCTGGGCAATTTAGCGGCCTAGTGAGACCCTGTCTAAATAAATTAAAAAAAAAAAATCAAGAGAAAGTCAGATACACCAATAGCAATTGTCTTAGCAAATAACCCAGACCCAGAGGTGGAGCCCATCCCGGGCCTTGCCCTTCCACATACCCACCTCGGGCAGTGTGTACCCTCGGAAGCAAGTAGTCTTTGTGATGACATGGGGCATGCCCATGGGCACAAGTGCCAGCAGCCGCTGTGCCTCGTGTAGAACCGCGTCCGTGTAAGGGAGGTGGGCCCGGTCCCGCAGGCTGGGTGCCTGGCCAGGCTGCAGCTCCCGTGTCAGCTCCTCCCGCACTCGCTCTGCAAGCAAGAGGAGAGTAGGGGTGAGGGGCTTGGACCCTCCTGTCATCTTGGGCAGCAGTGTTTTAGGGTGAGGCTGGCAGGGGGAGGGGCAGCTTCCCGATCCTCACTGAGCCTGGGGCCCGCACATTCTGTGTGCTGAGCTTTACATCGGTCCTCTTAATCCACAGCAACCCTGCTCGATGGGTACCATTATCTATCACCACTTCCTAGATGAGGAAACTGAGGCCCTGCGAGCCCTGAGTCACTGGCCCAAAGTCACAGCTGATTCTACCAACACCACCACAAAGTCCACCCTGCTGGTCTGACTGCATTTAACACAGCTATGTGACCCAGGTGGCCCCAGGCCCTACTCAAATTATTCCAAAGTGGCCTGGAGTGTCTCCCTTGAAATCAGTTCTGTCCTCATCCTTCCTGTCCCCATTTCAGGATGGGCACATCGCTCCCATTTGGGCCTGATTTGGGCCTGTCCTTGCACATCTCCCTCCCTTGTTATTCTGTAAGACTTGCCTGTTCTGCCCCCCTGCCATCCTCACTGTCTGGTCCAGCCCTGTCCGCTCCCCTTAGGTCCCTGTTCCTCCTCCCTGAGCTCCTGTCGCCCTCTCTCACCCTTTACAATCCAATTCTTCAGGGCGGCTCAAAGGATTTTTCTAAAATGTAAATCTGACCCTGTATTGTCCTGCTCAAAATCCTTCCATGGCTCCCTGTGGCTGAGGACAGTGTGCTGCCAAGAGGACAAGGCCAACAGCCACCTCCTGCCCTGTCGCTCGCCCTACCTCACAGTGCGGCTGGCAGCCCCAGCCTCTTGCTGCCCTGACACCCCTAGTGCTGTGCTCATTCTCACGGCCAGACACTGGCTCGGCCTGTCTGCTCTACTCTCACCTTCCACCCTCCCGATCCTTCACTTCCGCTCCTGGGGCCTGGGTGGCAGACAAGGCTCTTACTTTGGACCTCGGGATATTTCAGAAGGAGCAGGAGGGCATAGCGGACAGTAGCGCTGATTGTCATTGTCCCGGCAAACAACAGATAAGTGACTGTCATCAGCAAGTTCTTCTCAGTGAATTCCGTGCTCAGGTTTTGTTCCTCCTGGGAGAAACCAGGCAGAGGGACTCAGAGAACATAGGCTGCAGGCGTGGAGGCTCACGAGAACAGCCTTGGGGTGCAGGACAGCAAGTGAAAGCTTCACTAGGGAGTGTAAATAAATGTTTCGAGGGGTTGGGGATTTAGCTCAGCAGTAGAGCGCCTGCCTAGCAAGTGCAAGGCCCTGATTTTGATCTCCAGCACCCGAAAAACAAAACAAAACCCACCCAGAAAACAAAATAAATAAATATTTTGGAAAAGTTGAGAAGTGGGTTCTGGAGATTAATTTGTTCTGGTTGAAATCTTTTTTTTTTTTAAAGAAGGAAATAAAATATGAAATAAAAGAGATTATAGGAAAAAAGAGAGAGGAAAGAAATGGAAGAGAGCAGGGCATGGCAGCATATGTCTCTATTCCCAGCACATGAGAGATTGAGGTCTACCTGGGCAATTTAGCAAGACTCTGTTTTAAAATTAAAAACATAGGAGGGCTGGGGATTTAGCTCAGTGGTTAGAGTGTTTGCCTTGCAAGTACAAGGCCCTGAATTTGATCCCTGGCACCGAAAAAAAAAAAAACAAAAAACAAAACAAAACAAAACAAAAAACAAGTAAAAAGGGCTGGAGCTATGGCTCAGTGATCAAGTACAACTGGAGTCAATCCAGTGGTTAAAAAAAAAAGCTCTGGAGATTATATAACAATATGAATGCTCTTAACACTAATGAACTACATACTTAAAAATTAAGATGGTAGAGATGGTAAATTTTATTACAATTAAAGATTTAATGGAAAAAAAATTTAATGTGTTGGAGCCAGGTGTGGTGGCACAGGCCTGTAATCTTAGCACTCAGGAGGCTGAGGCAGGAGGACTACAAAGAGTTCAGAGGCAGCCTCGGGTACATAGTGAATTTAAGGCCAGTCTGAACTACATAGCAAGACTCCGTCTCAAAAAGACCATTAAATAGATGAATGATAAATTTAAATTTTACTGGGTTGGGGCTACAGCTCAGGGGTAGGTCATGGCTTAGAATGATGAAAAAAAACTTTAAAAATGATCCTCCTGCCCTGGCTTGGAGTTAGGATTCATCCTAGGTCTCCCTCCTGCTAAGTATGTGCCCTACCACTGAGCTACATCCTCAGCCTAAAAAAATGTTTTTTAAAAAAACGACAGTGTAGTAGGTACGGTGGTGCATGTATGTAATCCCAGCACTCTGGGAAGCTGGGAAGCTGAACCAGGAGGCTTGCAAATTTGAACCCAGCCTGAGCAATTTAGCGACATAGGGGAACCTTGTCTCAGAATAAAAAATAAAAAGGGTTGGGGATATAGCTGGGTGCAAAGGCCCTGGGTTCAATCCCTAGTAACATGAGAGAGAGAGAGAGCGAGAGAGAGAGAGGGAGGGAGGGAGGGAGGGAGAGAAATGGGGCCATAGGGTTTAAAAACATCCCCTTTCTCTTACAATAATAAATTGTTCTTACATAATTCATAAAGTAGACTTTTTAATATAATTTTAAATTGCAAGGCTTTTAAAATTACCTCATTGACGGGGCTGAGGATTTAGCTCAATGGTTAGAGTGCTTGCCTAGCAAGCCTAGGGCCCTGAGTTCAATCCAGGCACAAAAAAAAAAAAAAAAAAAAAAGAAAATTACCTCATTGCAATTCATTTCATGTCTAGTGTGGGTGGGGGAAGTGACCATGAGAAGTGGGGTGGCAAGATCTGATCACAGGGGCCAGGAGGGAGAGGGGAAAGAGGAAATGCACGGGAGAGCGAGACACCAGCACTCCAAGGCTTTCTGAGTGGGTCCAGGAGAGGTTGTGAGAACAACACATTGAAAGAGGCAGAGAGATGAACAGCAGGAGGACACACAGAGAGGACGTGCACACACATGTAGACAGAGAAAGAGACCTGGTCGAGATGTCCAGGTACACTCGGCTCCAGGGGGCCAGCCAGGCCACCAGCCCCATCCAAGATGGACCCCCGCACCCTTCCCCTGACCTTCCCCACCTGTGCCATCTTCAGCAGGAAGGCATCAACCAGGTCACGCGCAGGTCCTGAGGTATCCAGGTTGCCCAGGTGCCGCTGTACCTGCCGGGCAGTGAAGGCAGCCAGGGTGCCCAGGTGGCGGTGGAGCTGCCTGTGGGGGCCAGGCAGTGGCTGCAGGAGCCGGGAGAACATCTCGTAGGTCTGCGGGAGGAGGCACAGCTAGTTCTCCAGAGGCTTGGTGGGAAGTTTTGGGGAAGGTGGCTGGAGAGGGGTCCCATCCACTTACCTGGCCCCATGGGGAGCTGATCCCCAGCAAGGTACCACCAGCCGCCCGGACCATGGCCTGGAACTCCTCATCCTCATAGGAGAAGCGGAGGCCAAAGAAGACTGAGCAGACGACATTGGAGGTGGCCTGGGTCAGCAGCAGGGAGGGATCGAATGGATGTCCTGTGGGGTGTGGAGGGAGGGAGAAGGCTGTGGGGATGCAGAGGGGAGCTGGGGTGGAGCAGACCCATGGGCAGAGTGGACACTGGACCCAACCAGAGAGAGACAGGTGTGGACAGACCCATAGACCAATAGATGGACAGATGGTGGACCGACAGGGAGAGGCACATGGAAAGACCGATAAGGATGCAGGCAGAGACAGACAGGCAGGGAGAAAGACAGTCAGAGGCAGGCAGGCAGGGAGAGAGACAGACACACAAGGTCAAACAGAGAAAAGGGAGGAAAGAAAAAAGACAGAAGGAGAGGGGCATAGTGGCGTACAGCTGTAATCCCAGCTCTCCCTGGAAGGATGAGGCAGGAGAATCACAAGTTCAAGCCCAACCTGGATGACTTAGAGAAAGTCTGTCTTGAAATAAACTATACATGAAGTCTGGGGATGTATCTCAGTGCAAAGGAACTGGTTCAATCTCTACTACCACAAACAAAACAAAACAAAACAACAACAAAAAGAGGCAGAGAGAGACACATACATGGATGCTGGAGGATGGCAGCACTGAGACAAAGACAAAGAGACAGAGGGTGGAGGCAAGCAGAGCCCCCAGCCCAGCTTGAGGGCCCCAGGCTTCCCCTCTGGCACCTTTACACGGCTAGGCTGGACCCTTCCCCCCAGGCATGCGTGCCGGCCCCGCCTGCTGACCTTCTGTTCCCTGGAGCACCTCCACTAGACGCTGGGCTTCTGCCTGGATCAGCTCCTCACCCTCGCGCTTCCCCATGCCCAGGTCCCGCAGAGCCAGCATGGTGAACTTCCTCAGCTGCCTCCATCGCTCCCCGTTGGCAAAGAAAACCCCTGTGCAGAAAGCTCGACTCAAGGAGGGACTGGCCCCTTCCTCCTAATGAGGTGCCCGGCGCCCTGTCCCAAGTCTATACCTGCCTGGCTCAATCAACGAATAACTGGACAAGTTCCTCTATCCTCGGGATTAGAGGCAGCATCTTCCTGAACATTTGGTAACTGAGATACTTCAGGCTCCTGCTCTGTGATTAACCAGGATGAGTGAAATTCCTTCCTTCCTCCATCTGTCTGTCTTTTAATCCCTCTTTTCTTTTCCTCCCATCTGCCTACCTCAGCGTCTATGGAGAGCCACTGCCTCCCAGTATGAGCAGAGGGAAGAAGGTGGAACTGCACTGTTTTCCTTCTTTACCCAAGACACAGGCCTTCCCCTTCCCTGAGCTCTCAGCCTTCCCACCTGTTGAATGACAGCCTGTAGTGGCTTCCTGGACCTTTCCTGCTGGGTGTCCCCTGACTCCCTGTGTGCTGAACTGGCCTCAGTGCCTCACCTCCCCCCACCTCCGCATCCATCTTCCGGTCTCTGGCTCTATCCCCACCTCCCCATCCCCTGGAACCTGCTCAGGCCCAGCTGGTCCCCTTCCCGGGGTCTCAGTATTCAGTTTGTCCCCTGCACAGCACCCAGAGGATCTTTCCAACTACGCCTACAGCCCTGTCCTGCTCAAAATCCACAGCTCCAGCTGGATGTGGTAGCTCACACCTGTAATCCCATCACCCAGGAGGCTGAGGCAGGCGGAATGCAAGTTCGAATCCAGCCTCTGCAATTTAGTGACTTATTGAGGCCCTGTTCTCAAATTAAAAAATAATAAAGGGTCTGGGGATGTAGTTCAGTTCAGAGGCCCTGGGTTCAATCCCCAGCACCTGCCCCGCAACAAACAAACAAAAACAGGCTCTGGGGAAAACCAAAGACCAACCTCTGCGGTGTGACTCACTGAGGCCCATCGACTTCTTAGCTTTATTACTCATGTGCTACAACCGCAGCAGCTTCCTCTCACTTCCTCAAAGGTGTCACGACCCTCCTCGCCAGGCCTGGGTCCCTGCTGTTCCTGTGCCTGCGTTACTCATGACCTCCCATCCCTGATGGACTAAGTCCACTCATCCTTCAGGTCTCAGCTCCGAGGAGCCCTCCTGACCCTCCCACCAGTACAGATCTCCCGTGTCTGGCTGTCACTGTAGAATTCTACTCCCTCCCTCTGCTGTCTTTCCACTAGACCCCCGTCCTGCAGTGAGAGGACATTGCATCTGACCGGTCGCCTGAGTCCCCAATACTCAGCACAGGAGCAGCCACAATGAGATTGTCAGATGAGTGGATGAAGGTGTCTTCTCCCACCCTCTTGCTCTTGTACATGCTGCTCTTTCTGCCGGGAGCACCCTTCCTCATTGTCCTGAGTCTCTGCTCAGACATCCTCTCTTCCAGGCAGACTTCCCAGACGCCCCACACCAGGCATGCTGGATCAGGTGTGTCTCCAGAGCCCCCAGGACTCCCCCATGCCAGCCTGGGCTTCCTTGTTCTGGTGGACTGCTCTCAGCTGTCACTATCTGGTGACAGGTCTAGCTTCCCACTAGCCTGGGCGCCCTGGAGGAGCAAGACAGGGGCTGCCTTTGTCACTGCTGTGTGGCCAGCAGAGGAAGCCATGGGCTGCCTGCTTTCTGTCCAACCAAAGCGGGATGTCTACATTTTGGGGCGCTTGTGTATCATTTTCCAGATCCTTGCTCCACCTGGATCAGTGATTGTTACCACTGATGAATCCTGGCAATTAGTGTGTGCACTGGCCCTATCCTTATGCCATCTTTAGTACAGCACTATGTGATAGGCATAAGTCTTAGCGCATATTATAGACAAGGAAACAGAGATACTAAGCCATGTGCAAAAGTCGCATACCTGTCAGTGCTGGCAAGACCCAGCAGTTCCCACCTCCTCTCATGACTTACCATGACCATTAAAAGTCTGGTCCAGTGTAGCCAAGGTTCCCCGCCCGCTGAAGTCCTCAGCCTGATCTCCCAAGGCCTCCTGGACAGCCTTGTGCCCAACCAGGACCACCACACGCCGCCAGGGGCCCAGGTGCACAGTGAACACTGGGCCATACTTCTTACTCAGCTGTGGGCAAGGAGGGAGACAGGGGCCGCTGCTGTAGGGCTGGGGGCTGCCTCTGCCGGCCAAGCTGTCTATATTCTGGGGCCCTTGGCCTGGATGAGTCATCTGGTCTGGCTTCTTCCTCAGAAGCCTGTCTCCCCGCCCCCCACAAGCAGAGATAGACCCCCCTAGGCTGACCTTGAACTTGACATCCTCTTGCCTCAGCCTCCCAGAGTGCCAGGATTACAGGCTTAAACCACCACAGCCCGCTGTGAAACAGACCCCTTGGGAGGCTTAGTTCTTTTTACACAAGGCTCCCAGGCCTCCTCCCCAAACACATCCTCCAGTTCCCATCCATGTTCTTCTGGCCAGGCCCTAACCTCTTGCCCCAGGACAATCCAGAACCAATTTTGGTCTCTCATCATTCATCCCCCTTCCCCCAAATCCAGCCTCCCTTCCAATCACTGAGAAACCCCCATATTCTGGAACAAATACTGCTGAGCACTTGCACTCTCTCTCCCCAAGACGCCCACCCTTTCCTATGTCCTTAAAGTCCCTCAGAATCATTTAAAACGGGGAACCTCTTTCCACACCCGCCCACACGGGTTGGGAGGCTTTCCCTTCCTCCCAGGAACTTCCAGCTCCCTCCTAGCTGTGCTACACCCACCCTCCCACACTCATTCCTCCAGATTCCTCCAGCAGCCCCCACACTCCCCGGCACCACCACTCCTTTCTTCTTCTTCCCCTCCCCTGGGTCAAGCCCTCTGAGCGCCAGCTATGCATGGCCTCAGGGCTCCTGTCTCTCGGCGCCTGCCCACCACTTTCCCAGCACTAGAGGCCCCTCGGCTGGGACCCTGACCTGCGGAGTCCTGCTTCCTGCTCTCTCCACCTCTCCAGGATGCTGCGGGCTCTGCCTCTCCGAGCCCCGGTCCCCAGCCCAGGTCCCTTCTCCAGCGCGTCCCTTGCCTTCTCAGCCCGGACAGGCTGCTCCTGCCCCGGCTCAGGGCGCGGCGGTCCCTCTGCCCGGGACCCCTGCCCCGCCTCCCTCCTCGGGCGCCCTCCCAGGGCACCCCCGCCACTGGCCCGCTCACCCGCAGCAGCCCCGCGTACAGCGCCCCGGGTCGCAGCTGCAGGAGGTTCCCCAGCAGCGGCAGCGGCGCGGGCCCCGGGGGCAGCGGGGCGCGGGCCCAGCGCGCGGGCAGCGCCAGGCTCAGCAGGAGCAGCAGCAGGACGAGCAGCAGCGCCCAGGTGCCGGCCGCCTCCATCTCCGCAGGTCGGCGCCTTCCGCTCCTGCTCGCGCGCGGGGCGGCTCCCTCCCGGGAGAACTCAGGCGCGGGGGGCGGGGCCGCCCCGGGTCCTCGCCCGCCGGGAGGCTGCTCCCCGCCGCTGTCGCCGCCGCCGAGGTCGCGACGCACGCACCAGCCGATCCGATCCGCAGGTCACCCGGCTTTCCCGGGCGCGGGGGGCGGAGACAGTGCCTGGGGCCCCAGGTAGGGCGTCGGCAGAGGGAGGAACCTGGGAGCCGAGGACCTGGCTGCGGCGGCCGCCACGCCTCGGCCGGTGACCCCGCGCGGCCCCTCGCTCCCACCTCTCTCCTCGCTGTTATCGGGGTGTACGTGCGTGCGTGCGTGTGTGCATGTGCGGAGTCTTGCAGCCAGTTTCCTCCCGCGTCTTATCTCCGTGAACCAGGAGGAGGAACTTGGCCTTTAAAAAGAAGGAATCTGAGGTGCAGAGGTAAATCGGATGGCCCTCCCTACGTCACGAGGCTGAGCGGCAGAGCTAGGATTTGGACCCAGGCCAGTCTGATCGACTAATTCACTCACTCAGTCACTTAGAGGCAGTTTCCACGCTGGTTAGGAACATGAGAGCTGAAGCCAGACTAGAGTTCACAGCCTACCTTCTCCGTGCCCATTTAACTCTTGTGCACTAATGCTACTTTCCAGGGTTAGATAATTACACACAGCCGGGCTTGTTGGTGCACACCTGTCATCCCAGCACTCTGGGAGGCTGCGGCAGGAGGGCTGTACGTTGCACTCCAGTCTGGGCAATTTAGCAAGTTAATGAGAACCTGTCTTTAAATAAAACATGAAAAAGGGCTGGGGATGTTGGTGCCCCGCACCACACACATCCCCACCTGCTGTCACCTGCACACAACTTAAAACAGGACCAGATGTATATGTAAAAATGACTAAATATTAGCTAATCTTTCTATAAACTGTTATGCAGGTCTTACTATAAACAAGACTTTTCTATAGCTGAAGATGCAGCTATGAGCAGTGGACAGAAGAGCCCTGGCCTCCCTGAGCTTGTATCCACAAGCCAATGAAGTGGAAATTAGATGATTTCAGAAAGTACTGAGGCCTGCTGGGGGCATGGGCTTGTTGAGAAGGGCAGCATGTCAGATCCGCGCAGGCAGGGATTATCGTTGGTTTGGGTCACCCATGTATCCCTAGCATCTAGTGCAGTGTCTGACACACAGTAGGTGGTCAGTAAATGTTTGTTGCCTCAAAGATTGAATGTAGATGATAGGGCGAGGGGGGTCTCTAGGGACTGTGTTTTATTGCAAGAGCTCTGCATTTTATTTCTAGTGCAGGAGGGTTTCCAGCACGGCAGTCACTTACTTTGTTTTGTATTTTCAGTTAACATTTTAGTCTGAAGACATACACGTGCAGAGAAGTACACCTGTATACTGTGTGGGGAAGAAAACTTTGTACTGTTGTGGGCTGGGTCCGAGGGTCCCCTAAACTGAAATAAGGAATTTAACCCACCCCTGTCAAATAAGTGTGCAGGTTCTGTGACTTCTATCACAGAAAAAGGATTTTTGGGATTCGTCAGTAAAAGAGGCGTGAGAAAGCTTTATTAGAAGTAGATATAGGATGCAGTGAAGAGTGAAGTGCGGTGCTCAAAGAGCTGAGGCACGATACAGTTGGGAACTGGGGATCTTTTATGTGTTTTGGGAGGTGGAAATTTGTGGATTTGATAATCTACAGTTTTAGCCTTAGGTTTTTTTTGTTTTTGTTTTTTTTTTTTTTGGCGCTGGGGATCGAACTCGGGTCCTTGTGCTTGCAAGGCAAGCACTTTAACCACTGAGCTAAATCCCCAGCCCCTAGCCTTAGTTTTAGTCTCAGTCTCAGAGTCAGTCTTAGTCTTAGAGGGTGGGAGAGGATGGCCCATACTTAGCGAGTTATTCCTGTGTCCCTTCATGAGCGAAAAAAGAGGAGCATCTGCAAGTAACTGGGCACGGGCACACCCGTTTTCAGCTAAAAGGGAGTTGCCCAGCTTTGCTGTTTTGGGAGAAGGAAAAAAAGTGAATAAACTGGCTTATGTTCTGAAGCTGCAGTTTTTCTTTAAAACACCAATTTTAAAATTTTGATTTTCTTGTCTTTTTTTCTAACCCAACTTAATTTTTTCTATCCTACCTCACTACCACCTGAAGGTGTGATAATTGTGTATGAGATAAACTGATAGACAGACTAATGGAGAAAAAACATTTTAATTACACTCATAGGCACAGGAGTTCCATGAAATATGAGAAGGGGATTGGCATTTATTTAGCATCCTGAGTTACCAAAAGGAACAGGGCTTGGGGCTTTGGGTTGGGGGCAGCCACTGGAAGTGGGTAAGATTAAATACTTGGTGAATCGAAGCTGCACATAAAAGTCTTTCAGGCAATAGAAGTGATCTCAGAGCAGTCCTATTCCTGATGCAGGTACTTTACCAAAGTAGATTTCTTTTAGAGATGTACATTTCTTTTACAAAAGGACAGTTTTTCTTGTGTCTGCAGTTTTGCAAAATAACTAGGTCAGAATATGCCAAAGAAATAGAATTTGGGGGCCACATTCTGGTCTTCTGAGTCATAATTTGGGGTCATGTGTCCTGAGCGCCAACCGTACCCATTGCATAGCTTTCTTTGTTGCATATCTACTCACCTTATCCCGTTGATTCATTTTATTTTATTTTTTTGAGTGTGTTTCAAAGTCAGCCACAGACACCAACACACTTTCTTCCCAGATATATCAATGTGTGTCATTAGCTGGAGTTCACTATTTGTTTACAGGTAATGTTTTGTTTTCTAAAGTGAATTTCCAGTGAAATAGATACACCTTAAGTGTACTTTTACCTGAGCTTACAAATACACATGCATGCATTTATATAATCCCCAACTATCAGGATCGTTACTGTCACCCCAGGAACACCTCCTTATCCTCCTTCCCATTCAGTTATCTGCCTCCATCCCTCCTCCAACCATAGATTAGTTTTCTGTTCGCCCTTACAGTGCCCTCTCTGGCAGTCAGCCAAGGAAGGAATTGTTGGGGAGGGAAGAGAGGAAGAGGAAGCCCACCGGGGCAGCTGCAGCAAAGTCCATCCAGCGATGACAGTAACTTGGATTGGGGACAGTGACCTTGGGGAAGGAAATAAATGGATGTGTTTGAGATGCAGGTGGAGGTAGAGCAGGTGGGACTGGCTGACAAATTAGGTTTGAAGCTACAGGGAGAAAGCAAGATTAACTGTCAAATAACGACAAGTCTGGCTTTAAGTAAGAAGAGACTATTATAATAGGGAGAAAGAGACTATTGCAGACAGTGAACAAAACCCAGAAGGGTGTGTTGTCTAGTGTAACAAAAGTTTTTCCCTACTCCTGGACTTTTGTGGTCAGCAGTGTGAGGGAAAACTGTGAATCCTTTTACAGAGCGGAGGATGGGGTGTGTGAAATGCTGCAGGAGTGTGTTTTGTAGTGGTGAGGGAATTAGGAATTCCCTTTTGGCTCCATGATGTTTGCTGTCTCAGGGGTGGAGCAGAGTAGGCAGACAGGTTCAAGATTGGGTGTGGGGCCCCCTAGAGCCTTCCAGAACTAAGAACTCGTATCTACTCCAAGGTAAGAGAGTCAGGTCAGCCTCCTTGCCCCCGTTCCTAATTTCAGGGCATGCCCCTGGGATGTCAGAGGCTAGGATCAAGGGACTATGGTTTATATCTAGATGTCTGCCAAGAGCCTCATGCACTCATCAGTGAGACTTTTGGAATGTGAATAGATTATTTAGGCCTTATAGCTGGTTTCTGTTAGGCAGGGTCTGGTCAGAAGAGGTGGGCATAGGGGGCCGTGGCCTCCACTGACTCTGCTTCCTGTCTACCTTACTGTGAACAGCTCTCTTCTGCCATGCCTCTGGCCATGCCGTCCTGCCTTGGAGCCAGCCGACTGTGGACTGAAGTGAAACATGAGTCAAAATAAACGTCTCCATCCCAACACTCAGGAGGCTGAAGCAGGAGGACTGTTACAAGTTTGAAGCCAGTCTGGGCTACATAGCAAGACCCCGTGTCGAAAAACCAAAAAGAAAAACAACAAACAAACAAATACCCCAAAATCAAAAAACAGAAACAAAATAAACCTCTCTGTTAAATTGTAGGTATCAGGTATTTTGTCCCAGTTTATGAGGGAAGTTACTAAGACAGATTCTGATATCAGAGAAGTAGGGTTGTTGCTGCTATGCTACCTGACTGTGTGGTTCAGAAGGCATTGGAACTGGTTCATGTGGGGAGTTTGGACAGATTTGGAGATGCTGGCTGGAGAATCAGCCTAGAATACTGTGAGCCGAGTTTGATGGGAGATTCTGGTTAGAGCTTAGAAGACCAGAATGCTGACAGTAATGCAGCTGGTAAAGACCAGGATCAAGAAGTTTCATTTGGGAAGAAGGACTTTGTTGGCAGTTGGACTCCAGAACATGGATGTTATTCTCTTATGGAAAGTTTGTCTAAAAAAAAAAAAAAAGAAAGTTTTCTACATTTTCCTCATGTCCTGACACTTTACAGGAGACTGAGATTAAGAGAAGAGGACTAATGAATCTGGCAGAGGAAATTTCAAAGCAGTCTAATGTGTAGGCTGTAGCATGGATACTGTGTGCTCCTTGTAGATTTACACTGAAAATCAACAGCAGACAACACAGCTGAATGATTTAAAAAGTTCTGAGTTTTTCCAGGAAGGAAGCTCCTATAAAGTCAAGGCCTACACAGTTGGAGCAGAGGAGAGCTTAGTTGCTGAAAAGATTGGTATTAAAAAGAGGCCAAGTCCTTTACATTGGGACAATACAAAGGATGCTTTGAGGAGGTGGGAGGAATCTGAAAGACCCTTCTCAGGCTCAAGGGTAGAAAAGGGAAAGGCTGTTTTGAGAAGAGCGTCCCTGGGAACCTCGCTTGAGAAAGGCTATCTAGGAAATTGACTTCCTGGGGTTCCTTCACAGTACTCATCTATCCAAGCTCTCAGAGGCCCCTGCAAAAGGGCCTGGCTACTGCCGGAGCTGGTGGCAGACCTTAGCATTATCCATGTTGTGCTGGTTTTATAGGCATGCAGAATGCAAGACTTGAGGCATCAGGGAGGCTTCCACCCAGATTTCAGAAGAAGGCCTGGGAGACCAGGCTGTGTGTTCCTGAGAGGGCAGTGTGTGAAGCTGACAGTGGAGTGGAGATGCCAGGGATTTGGAGAAACCAAAGCACAAGGGACACCTGAGGAAAGCTGCAAGGAGTGAGCAGAACCAGCCCAAGGGTCAGGCCATGAGGCAAGGACCACTGGCAATGCTCTAGGGTGGGGCCCCTGAGCCCTTTGGAGCTCACACCTACGGCAGTTTGCCCCAGCTGTTGAACACGGAGCTAAAGGATTTAGAGTTTGCCCTGCTGGGTTTCTGTCTTGCTTTGGTCCCATTCCTTTCTATCTCCTTATTTCTCCCTTTTGGAATGGGAATGTTTATCCCGTGCCATTATATGTTGGTAGTGTTTAACTTTCTTTTTGATTCTTTTACAGAGGTTCATAGCTAAGAGTTTGCATTGTGTCTCAGAGGAGACTTTGGACTTGGACTTTTCAGCAGTGCTGAAGCTGTTAGGACTTTGGCAACTCTTAGAGATGGACTAAATGCATTTTGCATGAAGGAATGTGCATGAGTCTTTTGGGGGCCAGGGAAGAATGTTGTGGTTTATATCTATCCCCCAAGAGCCTCATGTGCTTTCAAGCCGGGGTTTTGGAAGGTGATTCGGTTTGGGGGGCTTATAGCTGACTTGATGTTGGGCGGGGTCTGGTCATAAGAAGCAAGTCATTGGAGGGTGTGCCTGGAAGAGTTTATCTCCACCTCCAGCTCCTCCCAGCATTCTCTTTCCTTGCCACCACCCCGTGAGGCACTTTTCTGCCACGCCGTCCTGCCTTGGAGCCAGGCAGACCATGAGTCAAAAGAAAACTCACCCCCTTTAAATTGTGGGCGTTGGGTATTGCGTCCTAGTGACAAAGAACGTGACTAAGACACAAGGCTAGAAGAGACTGCAGTCAAAGCTTTCTGGACTCCAGGGAACACTTGGCATGTTCCCAAAAGAAGGGCTCTGGCTTAGAATAAAGATGGCAAAGATTCTTTCTCTCTCTCTCTGTCTCTCTCACTTTCTGTCTCTCTCCTTTCCTCCCTCACTCTCTTTCTTTCTTTCTCTTTCTTTTTTGTTTATTTGAGATAAAGTCTTGCTATGTAGTCCAGCCTGGCTTTCAACTAGCTGTTAGCCCAGGCTGACCTTGAACTCACAACCCTCTCACCTCAACCTCCCAAGCACTAGGATTACAGGCACATGTGCTACCAAGTCCTGCTAAAGATTGCAGAGATTCTAAGAATCAAACGTTTGGTTTTTCAGTGCTGGGAATCAGACCAGGGCCTCAAATGTGCTAGGCAAATACTCTGCTACTGAGCCACATCCCCAGTCTCAAGAATAGAATGTTTAAAGGTGAACAATACTGGAAGACCCTATAGGTAAGAAAACTTAAAAGTTCTTCAGTCTACAGATCCCACAACAGACTTTCAACTATCTTGGTGCTATAGTCTGAATATTAAATGTCTCCTGTGTTGGAGGCTTGGTCCACAGTGCAGCAGTATTCAGAGCTGAGGGCTTTTGGGAGGTGATGGGAACATGCAGGCTCTGACTGGATTGGTGATTTAACCCACTGATGGAGTCATGGTTAGATGGTATTATTTGGAGGTGATGGGAATTTGGGAGGGTGGACCTAGTCAGAGGAGTAGGTCACAGGAGCATGCCCTGGGGGACTGTAACTTGTCCCTGGCCCCTTTCTCCCTGGCTTTCTCTGTTTCCTGGCTGCCACGACATTGGTAGCGTCCTCTGCCATACCTTTCCACTGTGATGTTCTGTTTTGTCTCAGGCCCAAGGTAATGAGCATCTGAAATGGAGCCAAAACAAATCTTTTCCTCTTTTAGTTGCTATTCTCAGGTATTTTGTCACAGCGATGGAGAGCTAAGATACCTGGTAAGAAAATTCAAGCAGTGGGCCTACAAGGCCCTTTAGGATCTGTCCACTAGGAGTTCAATCTGACATCATCTTTGTTCTTGATAACCCACTCATACTGGTCACCTCCTCTTCCTCTTCCTACTCCTCCTTTTTTTTTTTTTTTTTTGGATAGGGTCTTGCTATGTTGTCCAGGCTACCCTTGACTTGCTATGTAGTCCAGGCTGGGGTTGAACTTGTGATCCTCCTGCCTCAGCCTCTCGAGTGCTAAGATTACAGGCATCTACCAAACCTGGTTTATATAGCCTTCTTTAAATTTCTCTAATGCACCTGAGTGTGGTGGCACAAGCCTGTAACTTCAGCACGCACAAGGCTGAGGTGGGAGGATCACAAGATCCAGGCCAGCCTGAGCTACATAGTAAGGCCCTGTTTCAACCCCCACCTCCAAAAAAAAGAAGTTTCTCTAATGCCAGGCTAGCCTCAGAACATTTGTACTTGCCTTCTGCAGGATGTTCTTGGTCTAATGACCAAGGTCTCCTCTGCTAAATAAAACTTTGGGTCAAGTCCCTTCTGAGCTCTGCGTATGGTAAATTAATCATCTAGGGAGCGTCTGTTTAGAAGTTGACTAACCCAGGTTGATTAGCGTTGAATTTACATGATCTTATCCCCCTTTAAGGCATCAAGATAAGGGATTTACAGGGACACTCAACTAAACCCAGAAGTCTCCAGTATCTTGTGGTCCTCTGGATTCCAGGAAAAACAGAGCCCCACGTGACCAAAGCCATCGCAAACACAGACAATCATTTTGTGGGAGTGGAACTGCCCCTCAAGCCTTGAGGATTCTGAGTAGGGAACCAGGACTGAGATAAGGATCAACTGGACCTCAGCCCACTAGCCAACCCTTAAAACCGGGCTTCCTGCCCTGCGGGTCTGATGCCTGTCAGCAGAGCGGGTCCCCTCCGGCTGCTTACACTCAAGTCCCTTCTTACTTTTCTCACTCTCTTTTGTTAACAGCCAGCCTGTTCTTCGTCAATTTTTTAGACTTACCACTTTTTTTTTTTTGTGTCGAGTTCGAACTCAGGGCTCTGTGCTTGCAAGGCAAGCACTCTAACCACTGAGCTAAATCCCCAGCCCC
>PVJO010004497.1:0-13610 GCA_004026905.1 Hystrix cristata | reverse complement strand
CTTTTGCTTTGGTCTTCTGTTGTCTCCTCGTCCCTTCCCAGCATCCCACCTCTATCCAACTCCTCATCCACCCCTCTTCCTTCTCTTCTGTGTCGTGCACCTCCTCTTGGCAGCCTCTCATCTCACCTGGAAGGGACTTTTCCCTCAGCCAAGTGGATGTGGTGGTACCCACCTGTGATCCCAGCACTCTGAGAGGCTGAGACAGGAGGATCAGAAGCTTGATCCCAATCTGGACAATTTAGTGATTTAGCAAGACCCTGCCTCAAAATAAAAAATAAAAAGGGCTGGGGATATACCTTAGTGAGAAGACCCTGGGTTCAATCCCCAATACCACAAAACAATCAAACAAAAAAAAACCAAACCCAAAACCAACCAACCAACCAACCAACCAAACAAACAAACAAACAAAAAACAAAAAAAAACTTTCTCCTCTGTTCTCTGAAGTTTCACTGACTTGCGTCTCTGGAATTTACAGAAGACAGATCAACAGAACAAAAAACATTTTAATTATATGGAGACTCCAAGAAGGGCTAAAGGAAGAAGTCTGTACCATCTGAAGCTACAGAAAGGGCTGGGGTTGTGGGGTTTCCCAGAGGTGGGGAGGGTGAAGACGCAGACTAGTTATGGGGGGATGAAGGGAGACAACTCTCCGGGATCTAAGGTTGCCTTGATATTCAGATAAAGTCTCTCGGTTAATCTCAGCTGTTGACAAAGTCCACCTTTCTTTCCTGTGAGTCAGTCCTAAACCTTGATCATATTTAGGCAGATGAGGACCCTCAGGACCTCTGCTTGCAGCTGGAGTTCCTGGCTAGCTCCGGCCTGCAGCGATGTCATATTGTGGGGTATTGTTATTTGAGCCCCGATATACCCCTCATGTAACCCTTTATTGCATCCCTCTGCTTTCTTGCCTCATCCTTTTTTCCTGACACCTTTGATACCACTCCTCAGAGCTGGGTGAGGGTGCAGGGAGAACAAATTAGGGCAGTGTCCCCACATTTCCCATCAGGAAGGCAGCCATAGACTGATAAAAATAAAACTGCAGCTCTTCTGGGTGATGGCTATTGCTCCCCCCATCTCTCTCTCTTTGTATGTAACTCTCAGCTGGTTCCATTTCACACATTTATAAATTGCTTTTTATTTTTTCTTTTTTTCTTTTTTATTTTTGGTGCTGGGCCCTTGAACTCGGGGCCTTGTGCTTGCAAAGCAAGCACTCTAACCACTGAGCTAAATCCTCTGCCCCTAAAAATTGCTTTTTAAAGATGTTGTCTTAAAAATAATTATTTCAGGTGCTGAGACAAGGACAGGTGTTAAGAATCACAGGAGTTCATTGTTTTGGACTAAACTCCAATATTGGGCCCCTAAAAACTGGACTGAAAATCAAAATGGAAAGCTGGGCATAGTGGCCCATGCCTGAAATCCCAGCAGTCAGGAGGCTGAGGCAGGCGGATTGCTGTGAGTTCAAGGCCAGTCTGGGCTACATAGCAAGACCCTGTCTCAAAACATGAAACAAAACAGAACAAATCAAAATGGAGCCAGGTAGGAGAGTGCAAGACTGTAATCCTCGTGTTACTATGTGATGGGTGTTGAGGGAATTCTTTTCAGATTTTTGGTGTCCAAAGAATTGGACAAGACCCCCAGAAAGGGTAACAGGGTGTGCATTTATTGAAAGTAGAAAAGAAGTGCTTTCTACAGGGAGAGAATGGGCCAGTGAACAGACTCACAGTGGCCCTGAGGGTAAAGGAAAGGGGTCTTGTATCTGGATTAGCTTCGCCCTCGTGTAAATAAGGATGTGGGATAGTTGTCCTATCAAAAACTCTTGGCCTGGCCTCAGATTTAAACTGCTGTAGCAAAGACTCCTTGGCTTTGTGCCAGATGTAAATGAAGGATTGAAAGTAGCACTTTTCTGACTGGTTCCATGTACAGTGCTCAGGGGCCACAGAGTCATCTGGAACCTGTGTTCTGCGCCTGAGCCCTGGGGTCTCATGACCAACAAATTTCACTCAGTCATTTGAGTGATGTTGCTGCAGCCCTAATCTCCTACCACATTTTCCCCTGAGAGACATAATTCCTGTAATTCTTTATGGGATACTGAGGGAGTAGAGGTCTCTTTCCTTATAGCTGCTTTCTGCTGAAAGGGGCCCGGCCCTGCCTACTGGGGATCATGTGCTGTCTGACCACCTTGGGATGTTGGGGCTGACTGGCTGGGCTGGAAAGAACCTGTTAGAAGACAATGAGAAAAGAGTTAGTGTCTACATGTCAGGAGTTGTTGAGCTGCCTGTTCAATGGGGGAAAACTCAGCAGATTTTTCAGGACAAAATGGACTGTAGTTTGGATCACCATCTGAAGGTGGATCTTTTGAAGCCTCAAATAGACAAGTTTTACTATTAGGTTGAGGAGGCAGAAGCCAAATATGAGCAGGAGTCTGTCAGAATATTTCCTGGTCTATTTTAAAAGGTGGGCTATGACAGATCCAGCAATTAGAGACCTAAGCTTTTTGTGCTGTTACTTGGGAGAAGTCTTTTAAAGTTTTATTTCCATGCTTCCTGTGCAGAGGAAAGCATGGGGAAGAGGGATATTAGATAAATTACTAAGAGCCAGAAAGCAGTAGTCCTAGCAGGATTACTCGCATTATGGATTACCCAATTAAAAGCAAGAGTCCCAATACAGGTATCCATTTACACTGTGGCAGATCAAGTAACTACTTATCTGTGCCCGGAGCAGTACTGGAATCTTGGTTTTTGAAGAGGAGCCACAGCTACTCTATGGAGTAGCTTTCTTCTTTGTGACCCTTTGCCTCACCTCAGACAGTTCAGGTGGGGATGACGTTATCCTAGAAAGGTGATCCAGTTCTCTATCTCTTCCACCTTTATTACAGTGAGTGTGGCAAAGATCATTCCATTTTGGCTTTAATTGCTCTGCCGGAGTCACTTCTTTCCAAGTTTTAATGAGAACTTGGTCTCCAGGGTAGGCACTATGTGTTCCCTCCGGGCCAGGAACTGGCAGGACTTTGTTTCCATATAGGTGGCTAACTTGTTGTACTTGGTTCAGGTTAATAAGATACTGTAAGAACCTTGTGGCCTCTGGGCCCACTAATACATCAGAAGATAAAAAAGGCCTCCCATACAGCCTCTCAAATGGGCTCATATTCAGCCCAATCTTGGGGGTGCTTTGTATCTTTATGATGACCGTTAGCAATAAGTGGAGCCATGACTCAGAAATCTCTTGCAAAGTCTTGCCAGAATTTGCTTTAGGGTCTGGTTGGTTCCTTTAAACTTTTTGAAGGACTAAGGTCACCATGCAGAATGGAGATGGTATTTTATTCCTAAAGCTTTCACCACCCTGTGAGTTATTTGAGAGGTAAAAGAAGGTCCACTGTCACTCTGAAAAGACTGGAGTGGTTCCAACTAGGGGATGATTTCTTGACTGCCTTCATATCCTTTTCTGAATGGGTCAGGAAAGTCTCAATCCAACCTGTAAAGGTATCAATCAGGACTAATTTTTGTTTAAATTTCCCACATGGTGGCATGTGGGTAAAGTCTAATTGCCAGTCCTCTCAGGGTACGTCCCTCTCCTCTGTATAGGTCTTAATAAAGGAGGTAGTCTGGGCTTGCCAGAGTTATTGTAGGCCATAGTGGGCAGACTTTACAGACCAGTCGGGTGGTTGATGCTAATCCTGGTCCTGCAGGAATCTGAGTGGCCACTTCCATGTAGGATATCTTCCCATGCAGAAAGAATCATGGGGAGCTTTTATAGTCTTGCATTGTGTCCCTTGAGAAGAGACTACTTTGTTTCTCAAATACCACCAGAGCCCCCTTTTAATTCCCTCTTGTCCTAAAGCCCATCTGGGGGGTTACAGCTTTTTTTCTTTTTTTTTTTGAGACAGGGTCTCGCCATGTAGCCCAGGTTGGCCTTGAACTCACTGTGATCCTCCTGCCTCAGTCTTCCAAGGGCTGGGATTACAGGTGTGTACCACCACACTTGGCCTAGACTGATTTTAATGGTTTCTCAGGAACTGGAAATTAGGGTAGGGTCTTGAGGAACTGTAAGATTGCCCTTTTTGCCTCTCTGTCAGCCTTTTGCTTTCCCAAGGAGACTTTATACATGTCCCTTTGGTGTTCCTTGCAATGAACAACAGCAGCCTGCCTAGGAAGGTAGACTGTCTCTAGAGTTGTAGAAATTTTTGCTTATGCTTCATAGATGATCGTTTATTATTTAGTAAGCCCCCCTTTTTATATTGCTGCATGAGCATGTAGCAGCAGAAAGGCATATTTGGAGCCCGTGTAACTATTTAGCTTCTTGCTTTTTCCTAGTATCAATTCCTGAGTAAAGGCTATGAGCTCTGGTTTTTGAGTGGAGGTACCTGGCGGAAAGGATTTGGCCTCAGTGATCTGTTGTGAACAGATAGCTGCATAACCTGCCTTTCAACATCGTTAGACAAAGCTACTTCCATCAGTGAATCATCTCTCCTCTTGGAGGGGCAGATCACTGATATCCTGCCTGATTGCATAGGTCTGGGAAATCACCTGTTCACAAGAGTGGCTAACCTCTAGGCCTGTAGGCATCACTGAAGCACAATGAAAAGTAGTGAAAATTTTCATGGTAACCTCAGGGGTGTCTAGAAGCATGGCCTGGTACTTGCTAAGCTGTTCCTCTTTCAAACACAAGTAATCTTTTGTCTCAAGAATAGCCCTGACCTGATGGGGACTTCTAGTTTTTGTACCAAAATTAGTTTTGTGAGCTTTTCTGTTAGCATGGCTGTAGCTGCTATTGCCCTCAGGCAGGGTGGTCATCCAGCAGCCACTCTATCTAACTCTTTTGAAAAGTATGACACTGGGCAGGGTTCCCAGCTTTGGGGCCAGGACACCCAAAGTGTTCCTCTCTTTTTTGATCTATAGAGGAAGAAGGGCTTTCTTAAGTCAGGTATTCCCAGTTCATGTTTTATTCCTTGAAAAGCAATGCCAGTCACTTTGTACATTCTAAAGGCTCAGACCCTGGACTTTTACAGCCTTGTATAGAGGCTTTGTCATTAGTCCAAAATTAGGTATCCAGATTATGCAGAAGCTGGCCATTCCTAGGGAGGAATGATGCTGTTGCTTAGTGGAAGGGGGCTCAAGATCACGGATAGCCTGGATCTGGTCCCTAGACAGTTGCCATTCCCTGGGTGCAAGAATGAGTCCCAAGTATTGGACTCTCTGAAGGAATATCTGAGCCTTTATATCTCTTTTTAACTAGAAATTTGGAGTTTGGATAGTACTATGGTTGGATAGCTCCCAAGTTGGGCTGAAAATTAAAATATCATCTACGAACTGTAGGACAGTTCCCTGTTTAGGCTCTGGGGTCCTTAAGTCCTTTTCCAGTGCCTGAATGAAAAGGTGAGGGCTGTCTCTAAAGTCCTGTGGGAGAACTGTCCAAGTATCTGGGGCCAAATGACTACAGAAATGCTGCCCCATTAGTGCCAGTCCTTCCTTGGAAGTTGGATCTAAATTTGTATATTTACAGAAAACTTCTACTGGTCAGCTATGAAAGACAGCTGGATTTTTCTCCATCCTGTGAACCTCTCTCACCTTTTTATAATTAACCTTTTTATAATAGAAGTTTTTAAATTCATCTTTTTATTCCCACAGCAAGAGCAGTCATCATTTTAGACCTCACGTTTAGTTCATTCCCAATATTACAGTCTCAGTTTGGTTTTGTCTGAGGGAATCATCTACTGGGTGAGAGACAGCAGCATCCATGAACTTGAACATCCGCAAGAACTCATCTATGCCTGCCAGGTAACAGAGTGCATCCAAACTTTCTGAGATGGATGGGTCTCCTGTACAACTGGCCTGCGTTTCTGGCTCGCGTGGGTCTTGCTTTCCTGTAGATGACTGTCCTGGGCTTTGACTGCAGGGGCTGCGCCTGCGCCTGCACTCAGGGGCTAAGTGGTCCCATCTTCAGTGTCTTGATGGGAACATCAACTCTAACCGGAATAACGGGACCTGTGGCTTTTACTTGGTTATGTCGAAAATGTGGCCTCATTTGGATGGGTCTGATCTCAGGACTGCCCCAGGTTTCCTGTTTGATCTTGTGTGGCTCTCTGTGTTCATACAAGCCCTTGGACTTGTCTGTTGTTCCTTTTGAAGATATTTGTTCTGGGTTCATTAAGGAGAAGCAGTGTCCATGAACATCACAATACCTGAAGCCGTCTTTACCACTGAGAAGCACGTGTCGGATGGGTCTAAAGCTGATAATACTGTTCTAGAGATGAGGACTAAATCTGTGCCCAAAATCTCCATCAGTTTGCTGTTTGTGGGTGTCATTGCTGCTAGACTTGGTCTTTTGATTTAATTGTGACACAGTTGCTGCAAGAGAACATATTTGAGTCTGAAAGAGGCATTATAAATAGTAGATAGAACTATTTTCTTTCCTTTTCTTTTTGTTTTTTTGGTGCTAGGGATCGAACTCAGGGCCTTGTGCCTGTGAGGCAAGCACTCTAACCACTGAGCTAAATCCCCAGACCCAGAATTATCTTCTTGATCTTCTGCATTTCATCATGCTCATCCTGCCTCCAAATCCTGACGCTTTTGGCTTGCTAAGATTGATATCAGTCTCTTTTTGGTAATGGGTCACATTAAGTATTTCCAATTTGCCCACCAAACTCTGGGCAACCAATTTTTTATTTGTGGTTCTCAGGAAAAAGAAGTGAAAAGTCAAACCAATACAACTGCTATATAAAACAGTTTACCTTGATCCTGGCATGATGATGTACACCTGTAATCTCACCACTAGTGAGGCTGAGACAGGAGGATTGCTGAGTTCGAGGCCAGCCTGGGGTACATAGTCAGCTGGCCTGAACTACGAAGTGAGATGCTGTCTCAAAAAACCAACCAGCCAACCAACCAATCAACCAACCAACCAACCAACCAAACAACCAAACAAACAAAAACCCACCAAAACACTTTGACTCTTGCTAGTCCTGTTACTAAACTGTATAGAACACATGTGCTTATTTTGTGCTTTAGAATGCCAATAAATATGTGGGCGTTTCTTTCTGGTTTCATCACGGTTACGCCTTGATGGCTGAAACTATTTAAGAAACCTAACTCAGCAAAACATGCTGTTTAATTAGCTTTATGTAGGTATGGAAAGAAATAAGCAGATGTTTGAGTATAGGGAGACTGTAATGATTAAACCGAATTTCCCTGTGCTTCTGAGTAGATAAAATTTTACATTAAACAGTGGTTCATCATGTGGATTACATTATTCTTCGCTTGTTATTTATTGTCTGTACTAGAAATCAAGTAAGTCAGTTTTCCCTAAAACTCGCCCTTGTTCAAACCTGGTTAATTGACTTGCTTTATATTTTAACTGTCAGTTATATTATACACAGAAGTTCTTCTCCGGTTATGAAGATTACTGTTTGATAACCATTATTATCCTTATTGATCCTATGTATCTTAAGGGATTTGATAAATGGAAAAATGAAATGCTTGGCTAGAATTCTCTAATAACATTTGTTGTTTAACTTCAGAGGCGTTTTTGTATTTTTATTATCAGATAGGCAAAATATTATATTAAGCATACGTAGCTCTTCATAAAATGACTGTCATGTAAGCTACAGGAGCAAACAAAGTTGTGAAATAGATTTATAATGCAATGAATTTGTAAGAAGTTTAAGTATGTCAGTAGTTTGGTTATAGAAAGTAGAAGCTAAAACTCACACACAAGTGAGATCCCGGTTGAACCTGTGCCACTACCATTAGTTTTTTTGTTTGTTTTTGAGTCAGGGTCTCATTATGTAGTTCGGGCTGGCCTTGAACTCACAGTGATCCTTCTGCCTCAGCCTCTCAAACTGGCATTAAGATGTGCATCACCATGTCCAGCGCTCACTGAACATATTTTTAAAAAACTGTTTTGCAAGTCAGTTCACAACATGCCAGCACCAACATGGCACCTTGCCTTAGCCTTTTACTTACTTTCGTGGAGACTGGAATATGTTGCTAAGTGCACTGTTTTATATTTTTATTTATTTTTTATTTTTTTAAGTGCACTCTTTTAATCCTTGTGACAGTCTTATTTTTCATCTTTTTAGAGTACAGCATAATGACTTATGTTGTAAAATCTTTGTAAAATATTTCTGTATAAAAATGTTGAAAATCTTTAAAAAGGAGGTTCCCAAGTTTGAACTAAGCAGAGGCAATTTAAGAGTCTGTCTCAAAAACAAAAAAGCAGCTACATGGCGAGACCCTGTCTCAGATCGACCCCCCCAAAAAAGGCAATTGGGATGTAGCTCAGTGCAAATGTCCTGGGTTCAACAGCGCAAAAACAAACAAAGGAAAGTGTATATGCAGAGCCGTCCTTATCACACACCCATTCTGTTGCAACTAGACATTTTCTTCAGTTTTTGCAACCTGTGTCTGTGCATTCATGTGGCTCTGGGCATCTGTTTGAAATCCTGGAAGATGTCTCTTGGAGTGGTTTCGACACACAGCCTTCCTTCCCCCCAAGGAAAGATTCGATTTGTAGGCTGTTTCCTTTCCTGGTGGTCGGCATCTTCCTCAGGTTAGAGATTTCCTTCCTTTTCAAATCTGGAGTCGTGGGGGTCTGATTCTTGCCTCCAGCGTTTAGCTTTGGTCTGCCGGCTCCTCCCTCTGCCTGGTGCAACTCGGGCTGCTGCCAGAGCTCCCAGCCCAGACCTGCCTCTCCCACCACTTCTACTTTGGAAACCATTCAACTGTGATTGTTCGCCTAACTCTGGCTTCTCAGCCTAGACCAAGGCTGGGGAGAGGAGGGACAGGTCTTCCTCACCCCTGGATGCCTATCGGTTTCAACATCTGGCTTGGGATTTCTCGCAGGGCAAGTGCTGTCTCGATGGATGAAAATATGTGAGATCAGCCAGTTGGTTGCAAGAGAAGTGGAGGCTGTTTCACGGGAGGCCGCAGGGGAGTGAGCTTAACGGTTTTGCTTCCCAAAGGAACAGCTAATGTTTGGGGGTAAAATGAAGAGGAGGGTAGGAGCCAGGTTTTGGAGACCTTGGGGGTACAAGAGTTGCCCAAATTCCACTCCATCCCTGCCACCGTCACTGCCTCTTTGTGCAACTTTGGCCAATTTGTTCAATTTCCTCCTGGGAGTCGTACCTGTATCCACGCCCCCTTTTTCACCCCATACGGGGAATTGAATCCAGGCCCTTCACGCTGAGCTGCATCCCCAACCCTTTTTATTTTTTATCTTGAGGGGGTCTTGATAAAAGGTTCAGCTTGAATTCGTGATCCTCCTGCCTCAGTTTCCCTGAGTGCTGGAATTACAGGCGTGTGCCACACCGGGCTCCCATGAATTCTTGGGAAGACATAGTAATCCACCATTCACATCTTGGATTGGGAAACTGGACTCTCATGGACAGTAGTATTTGGCTGCGGTCGCACGACTCCAAAGTGTTGTGGGATGTACAGCCACTCATCTGTCCTTTCCTTTCTTTCTCTCCCACTGCTCTCTGGAACTGTTGTGTTCCACTTCTGCCCGCCCAAAACGGAGTGATCCCACTGGGCTGGGATGAAGAAATGAATGAGTGAGCTCCAGGCTGATGCCCACCTTCCCACATCTCAGCTGGACCCCGGCCAGCCGCACACTACTCCCAGCGGCTCCTCTGGGGCTTACTTCGCCACGCACGGCGTCCACCAGGGGGCGCCCCCGGGGGACAGGCCACTGCTCTGGGCTCTGGCATTGCAGGCGGCAGGTGGGGCCTGCAAGGAGCAGGATGGGCCAGAGAGGGACTGAAAACGCTGGGGAGGAGGCTGCTGGAGGGAATCAGAGATGGACAGCCATCTCCGCCTCCTTCGCTGCTTCCAGGGCAAACTCTGCATTGACCTTGAGGAGCTGTGTGACCTCGGGTAGGTGACTTGACCTCTCGATTCCTCGTGGGCAAGTCCGATTAATGTATTAGCGCCTCTCGCAGAGGATTACAGGGATGGTATGGCCAATGCCTGCGCTGCCTTTAGGCCAATCCTGGCACACAGTCTGAAGTTCCGGATGCTTGTTACACGTCTGATGTGGCACCAGGATCTCACAATAGCCTTGACCTCCACTCCGTCATTATCTCTACCTCATTGTAGTTTTTCATAGAAATCAGTCGCACAAGTTGTAGGTGATTGTGGGTGCACGACAAATTTCAAAGATTGCACTAAAATTCCCTTTCTCCCTCCAGCCCCTCCCTCGCGGGTGGCTGGCATTTTCAGTCCCCACCCTCGGGCACTTATGGGCAACTCCTGTGGTTACTAACGCTCTTTCAGCTGCCTGAACCGGCCTGGGCCGGTTCTGTTCTTTTCTTTGTAGAAGGCGAGACCAGCCTTCAAAGAGGAGGGAAAAGGTTACCGGATCTCGTGTGTTGCTTTCTGGGAACTGACGATCCCATTTACACACCCATGTCTCCAATGCTAAAGTTAATTCCATCTCCATTTAATTCCATTCTTCATGTAAACACACCCCAGTTTTCAGAATAAGGGGGGCTGGAGGAGATCGGAGCTCAGGAAGCACCTCACTCCAGCTCCTTTCTGCAGGCCGAGCTGGCTCTGCAGCCAGGCAGCTGGGGCCGCTGGGGACACAGTGGGGACACGGTGGGGCGGGTGCAGCCCTGACCTCGGTGCGCTCGGCCTGGCTGCGGAGGCAGATCCGTCTGCAGTTTCTCTGAATAACCAAGTTGACATATACCAGAGAAATATATGTGGGTTGGGATATTTTGATCTCCCTCACCCGGAAAGAGTTTGTGTAAAGAGTGGTGTTATTCCTTAAATAGGTGATAAAACTTACTAGTGACGTTATCAAGAATATTGGAGGAAAGGTACTTAATTACAGATTCAGTTTCTTTAATGATTTTGGGATTATTCATCTTTATTTCTTCTGGTGTCACTTTTGGTGACATTTATTTATTTTGGAGTACTGGGGATTGAACCCAGGGCAAGTGCTGTATCACTGAGCTACATCCACCTCCACCCCCCTCCTTGGGGCAGTACTGGTTATTGAACCTTTAGACCTTCACACTGAGCTACATCCCCCGCCTCTTTTTAAATTTAAAATTTTGAATTTGGGGACTAAATTCCTAAATCCCAGTTGGGGATTTAGCTCAGTGTTAGAGTGCTTGCCTGGCAAGCTCAAAGCCCTGAGTTCGAGCCCCAGCAACAACAACAACAACAAAAATCATTTAACATACCTAAGTCCTCAAGTTGCCTAGGATGGGCTCGAGCTTGCGATCCTCCTGCCGCAGCCTCTTGAGTTGGTGGGATTACATTATGTTTAGCTTTTTCATTTTTGTTGACTATAAATTGAAAAAAAATTGAAAATACAAAGCTTTTCAAGAAGACTATATGAGACATGGGAAAAACCAAACTGTTTTTTCTTCTTTGCATTCTTACAAAACAGAATACATCTGTGACCCCCAACACAGGTTATTTCCCCCAAGCAATTCTGCAGCAGACACCAGATGGTCGCCCTACCTGGAAATGATGGCAGATCCTACAGGTTGAGGTCCCAGTCCCTCGAGACTGTCCCTTACTGCAGATGCCGGCCACAGCCTGGGTCGTTTAACCTGTGCTTCTGACTGACTGGTTCGAATGGGGTTCCCACGCCCCCTCCTGGTGTTCAACTAGTTCGCTAGAGTGGCACCTAGAAACTTGGGCAAAGACTTTACTTACATTTCCTGGCTTACTATAGAGTGCTACAAAGGCTACAGATGAGCCGCGTGGTGGCACATGCCTGTAATCCCAGCATTTGGGGGAAGCTGAGGCAGGAGGATCACAAGTTGTAGCCCAGCCTGGGCAATTTATCACCTTAGTGAGACCCTGTCTCAAAATAAAAAATAAAAAGGGCTGGAAATGTAGCTCAGTGCAAAGGCAGGGTTCAATATTTAGTACTAAAAGAAAAAAAAAAGATATAGATAAACAATCAGCTTGTTCCTGGATGGTCCTTGGAGGAATTCTTACGAGGCTCTTGGTGTCCTGAACAAAGAATCACACAAGACACTTAGAAAAGGTAATAAGGGTGCACGTTTATTGAAAATGGAAAAGGAGAACCCACTGCATGGAGAGAGCGGGCGGTGAACAGACTTACGGGCCCCGAGGGTCAGGGAAAGGTGTCTTTTGTATCTGAAATCCCTGGATTTTGCCTTGTGCAAATAAGACAATGGGGCAGTTGTCCTATCAAAATGCACTTGGCCTATTGGGCGCCAGATTTCAACTGCCCTGCAGAGATACTTGGCTTCTCACCAGATGTAAATGCAAATTGAAAATGGCCCTTTTTCATTTGTTCTCTGTCCAGGGCTCAGGAGTCGTCATTTAGGATCCTGTGTTCTGAGCAGGCCCCCTGGCTTATGACTTTGACACATTCCTCCCAGTTGTTTGTTGGGTTTGCCCCAGCCCTAATTTACCTCCAGATGGGAGAGATGCATAGAACGAAATATAGAAGCGGGTGTAGCGCTTCCGTGCCCTCAGAATACACTAGCCCCCGAGAGCCTCCATGTATTCGGCTATTTGGGAGTTCGGCACACTGTCCTTGTAGGTGTCCATGGGGTCTTTGTTAGTTAAGCATGATTGCTTAAGTCATGGGTCGTGGGTGATCAACTCGACCTTCATCCATCTCCTCTTCCTGAAGGTTGGGGGTTGTGCTGAAAGCCCCAGCCCCCCAATCCTGCCCTCATCCTGTACCTGCCCAGCAGCCCCAGTCCCCAGTCATCTCAAGTACACAAAGGATGCTCTTGTCACTCTGAAAAGGAGCTGTATGTCAGGAAACATGGTGAAGAGCAAACGCATGTTTCATGTTACCATAGGATTTGTTTTATTTTGTCTTTTGAAACAGGGTCTCACTATGCAGTTCAGGCTGGCCTTAAACTCACTGTGTAGCCCAGGCTGGCCTTGAACTCATGGAGATCCTGCTGCCTCAGCCTCCTGAAGGCTGGGATTACAGGTGTACACCACCGTGGCTGGCTATTAGCAAAGAATTTATTACCTAGTGTTTTCTTTTTCTTTTCTTTTTTTTTTTTTTTTTTTTTGCAGTACTGAGGATGCAACCCAGGACCTCACCCACGATGCTGGGCAATCACTCTGCTACTGAGCTACATCCCAAGCTCCTCCCTTTTTAAAAAAATTTTTTTCATTTTTGAGGCTGAGCTCAAACTTATGATCTTCTGGCCTCAGCGTCTGCAGTAGTGATTCCAGGTACAGGACACCTTGTCTAGGTTGGAATTGTCTTACTAGAAAAAGAAGATTTGGGCATTGATTTCCTTAATTTGTCCCTATATCTGACTATCTCAAGGAAAATCTCCAGGGACCCTTCTAGGTATACGTTATGTATCCCAGATTAACAAGTCAGTCAGTCAGTCGCTGACCTGAAGGGCGGGTGTTTTCTGTTTTATACTCTGACCTTTTATGACCTCATCAATGAAGAAGTTACTTTACAGTAATTACTAGCACAAGCTAGAGTGTCCAGGAGTAGACACCTGCTGGACACCTGGTCCTCACCTGCTGTCTATTGTTAGCACAGACCTACTGACAAGTAATCGCAATAAATTCAACAGCAATGACATATGGACAGGTGTAGTGCCAGGTACTACTCCAAGCTCTTAAGGAGCATTGCCTTATTTA